>JAODAL010003943.1:0-164755 GCA_025379985.1 Phyllomedusa bahiana | reverse complement strand
TTTTGGGGGGCCGGGTTTTGATGCCCCAATAGGAGCTCCTTTCTGTTTTTTTAGGAAAAACATTGTGTCAAATTTTTAAAAAAATTTGGGTGTTTAAATTTTAAAAAAATTGACACTTTGGATAACAAAAAACCCCTTTTTCCTTTCACTATAGCTCAAATTTCATTTAAAAAATTTTCCCAAACTAAAATGGCCCAAATAAAAAAAAAATTTTGGGGAAATGATAGAGTTTTGCCCCCCTTGGATAAAGGTTTTTTCGAAAAGGGGAAAAAGGATTTTTTTATCAATGGGGGGGGTTTTTAAAAAGGGAAAGAGGATTCAGAAATATTTTGAAAAGGGAAGCAGAGGATAAAAATTAAGAAATAAAAAACACAAAAATTTTTGTTACTAAAAAAAACAAAAAAGGGAAAAATAGGAACACAAACCCAAAAAATTTGGTTTTTTTCTACCAGTTTCAGTGTTTGATTTTGATCGGGTAAAAAAAATTTTTCCAAAAAATAACAGACCTTTAAGACGGGAACCCCAATCCAAAAAGGGTTTTTGTAGACAAGGTTTTAAAAGTGTCTCAAAGGGAAGGGGGAAAAAATTTTTTAGGGAAATAAATTGTCCCCCCATTTTTTCCCAAACCCCAAAAATTTGACTCTACGTGGCCCCAATACAAGGGGTTTATACCCATGCGGAAAAAACAGATGCAATTTTATGTCCAATTATTATAAAATTTAGAAATTTTTTTGGGGATAGGGGATAGGGGGGTAAAAAATTTAAAAAATTAAAAACTTTATAAAATTGTAATCCAAACCAAACATTTTTTTCTATAATTTTAGGGTTAACCTTTTTGCAACACGGGTGTTATGGGTTTTAGCACTTTTTAAAAATTTTTAAAAAAAAGGATAGGGGAGGACTTTTTACAGGGAATTAAAAATTTAAACCCAAACATATATTTTCAGGGCACTAAAACTTTTTATTGAGGGGAAAAGAGGGAAAAATTTTGCTACCTTCGCTGTGGGGGCCAATTTTAAAAAATTTTAAAAACCCCACCGAGAGGTGGGGATTTGGGATAAAAAAAGGGGGTTACGAGAGCATTTTGGATTATGCCCTGAAAATACCCCTTTTCCCCGGAAGGGTAGGGAACCTACTAACAAACCTAATGTAAAATTTTATTGATTAGGCCCCAGTCTTAGGGGTTATTAGGATATTTTGGAGAGTTAATGACATGGGAAATTGCCTAGGATACTATAGAGTTAATTTTCCCTCAGAACCGCCTTTTTTCCCCTGCCCCTTTTTTCCCCCCTTTTCCCTTTAGTCCGTTTTAGCTATGACGCTATGTTTTTAACGTGTAATTTAAGGGGCCATTTTGTTTTTTGAATGGGGGAATGCCGTGATCAAAGGGGTCCGAGGGGCCCCAGAAACCGGGGGCGTTTCACAGGGTTTTTTTTGGGCACGGGCCCTTTTTGTGAATAAAAATTGGGAATAAAGAGAATTTTTTGGTTTCCTTTGGATTTCCATTCGTGGTTTTTTTTCGGGAAATTTTTTTTTTTGGGCCCCTTCCCTTGGCACCCGGGCTTTGGGGGTTTCATAGGTTTCCGTCTTGTTACAAGAAAACCAAAAGCAGGGGGAAAAATTAAAGGAAGTTCCGGTACGGGGAAGTGTTATGGAGGAGGGCGGCACCCGGGTTATTTGTTTTAAATTTTGGATCTGTTTAAAGCCGGGTTGCGACCCGGGCGACCCACCCCCTTTCCCCCCTTTGAAAGACGGGGAACTAGCTTCGCAGAAAGCTTTGGGAAAAATTTTTGTTTTACTTTCCCACTCCATATTTTTTTTTTGGGAATACACGGGTTTGAGTTTTTTTTTAAAATTTTAGTGTCGGGACAATTTTTAAAAATGGTAAAAGGTGGCGAAATTAAAAAAAAATGTTCCGAATTAAAAGAGGGCGTTTTTCTAAAGGAAGTAAATAATTTTGGGGGGTTTTTATTTTTAAAAAATTTGGAGAAATTTGAAGTTTGGAAAAATTTTAAAAACTTGGGGGGGAAAATCCCTTTAAAAAAGTTTTTGGAAAAAAGCCAGGTTTCCAAGGGGCCCGGAAAACTAAAAAAGTCCCTTAAATTTCATTTTTTGAGGGGAAAGGGTTTTTTTCCAAAAAATAAATGGGAACCAAATACTTCCCAACCCCTTTAGATTTGATGGGTCTTATTTTTTGATCATGAAAAATACCAAATTAAAAAGGAGCTGGAGGAGGAGATAGAAAAACTACAAAAAAATTTTTAATTTTTTAAAATTTAATTTCCTATATGTCAAGAAATTTTAAAGGTTTGAATGGAGAAGGGTTTTGGAAAAATAAAGGGGAAATCTGATTTTTTAACAAAAAACCCAAAAAAGTATCAAAATAGATCAAGGGGACAAACAGAAAAATCGGGTGATACCTGGTTTTGCAAAAAAAGGGAGTAACCCCCGGGGGTTTATTCGAGGGGGAAAAAGGCAGATATTGCTCATAAAAAGACCCCATTGTTAACTTTTCGGTTTACGGGAGGGCTCAAAAACCCGGGATCAAAAACGAAAGTGGGAACGGGGAAAACAAACACAGATGTCCCAAAAATTGAACATGAGAAGTGGGGATAAAGGGAAAATTTTTCTCCCAGTCAAAAAACGATGGGAGGGAAAAGAGTTGGGTCCCAAAAATAAATGTAAAGAAGCCTAAAAAAGAATACTGTTGCACGAAAGAAGTAGGGCGAATTTTTTTAAAAAACTGGTAGTTTGGACTTTTCCTTTCTATTTAAACAGAGGGACAAAATAGATTGTTGAAATAAAGGTTTAAATTTTTTTGCCCCAAAAGAGGGTTTGACCTCTTTAAAAAAAAATTTTCTAGCATAAAAAGTTTTTTAGGATTGCTTTACTGTGAAAAGGGGGTTTTTTTATAAAAAAAAGAGAATAGTGGGCAGTTTTAATTTTAAATGAATTTACAGGGGTTTGTATTGGAAAACCCGGAGTAACATCCAAACAAAAAAAAAATGGGTGTTTGGTTTTTTTGGGACAAAGATCTTTTTTGGGCTTTTAAAGGAGTTACAAAAGGAAGTAATTTTTGAATTCCATTTGGGCCCAAAGTGGAAAAAAGGGAGGGGCCCTTTGTTTCCCAAATTTTAACAATTTTTTCCCCCTTTAAAGGGTCGTTTTTCCCCGGGCCCTTTGGCGGGGTTTCAAAATTTGGGGAAGGGGGAAGGGGCTTAAAAGAACTTTAAATTTTGGGCAATTTGGGGAGGGAGTAAAAAAAATAACAAGAAAAAGATTAATTAATTTTAAACCCATACACAAAGGGAAAAGGGAAAAAAAAATAATTAAAAAAAAACAAAAATTTGATTTATTAGGAATTTGGGCAAAAAGGGGGTAAAATTGTGATTATTTGGACAGGCACTGTATAAAAAATTTTGGGCGAAAATTTTGGGGAAGGAGAATACATATAGGAGGGGGTAGAATTAGATCCTTAAATATAAACATTCCAACCAAACTAAAAAAGGGTTATTAGAAAGGGAAAGGCCAAAAATGGGGTCCTAACTGAAAAAACAAAAAAAATAATTAAAAGGTGGAAAAAACCCCCCAGTGCCTATTTTTTATGGGATCCCCAAAATCCCATAAAAAAAGTGTTTCCCCCTTTCCCTACGCCCAATTTAGCCAGAGGATCCACCCCAGCGATAGACCCCCAGCGGGATGGATAGACAATATGCTTCAACCTATAGTGAGATCACCTTTCCCGGGTAAACCTTTAAAGGGCAGTTAAAATGTACTGAAAAGTTTCAGGGGGTTTTGTATTTGGGAGGGAAATATTTTGAAAAGGTTAAGCCCGCGAGTTTTGAAAATTTTAAAATTCATCATTCCGCATCATTTTTGGGCCCTTTTTGCCCTTTTGGGTTTTTTTTTTAAAAAAGAGATTTTAGCTTATAGTGAGGAGGGGGAAAGGGGTTTTTTTTATCCAAAGTGTAATTTTTTATTGGAAAAAACAAATTTTTTTAAAATTTTTCACAAATGTTTTTTCCTACAAACAAAGGGGCCCCCTTTGGGTTTTCAACCCACCTCCCCACCCCTAGGGGAAAATTTTTATTATGGGCGTGGGGGGGAAAAACATGCATTATATGGTTAAATAATCCCTTTTGGGGACAGCATCAATGGGAAAGGGGTTACATCGACGACCCCCTTTTTTTGTATGGGTTGCGATTAAAGACCTCCTAAATTCATTGATTTTTCAATGACAATGAAAAAATTAAACCAAAAATTTACTTCCCCAAAAAAGGACAGGGGGGAAAATTCCATTTTTTGGGTCTTGGTTGGAGGGGGTCTGTTTTTTCCCTTAAGAGGGGGGTACACAAAATATTAAAAAGGGAAAAAACCCCCATTGTTTGGGAACACTAATTTTTCAGGCCATAGTAAAACCAAAACCCCAGGGCACAACCCTAGACTAACCAAAGGGAGAAAAAATGTAAAGGGTTTTAAAAAGCTTGCCCCTGGGTGAGGATTTTGTAAAGGGAAAAAAGGGGGATTACCAAAGGTAATTAAAAGAGAAAAAGGATATACAGACACCATATTTTAAAAGAAGCAGTGGAAACAAATTTAAATAACCAAAAAAACAAGAATTGTTACAAAAAAAAAAAAACAAAAAAAAAATAGGAAAAACACAACAAAATTGGTATTTTTTTTCCAGAAATTTATGTGAAATTTTGATTTGGGAGAAAAAAAACTTTTTCCCAAAAAAGGGAAAGGGTCCTTGGGAAACACAAAAACCCGAAAGGGTATGAAGGGAAAAGAGGTATTAAATTTTGTCTCAAAGAGAGGAAAAACATTAGGCAATGGAAATTTTCCCCCCACTTATTTCAAAGGAAAATTGGGCTCTACTTGGCTCCCAAAACAATGGCTTAAACCCATGCGGCAAAAACAGGGGTGGGAATTATGTCCAATTTTTATCAAAAAGGAGGAAAAAACCCTTTTTGGGGTAGTGATAGGAGTAAAAAAATTTTTTAAATTTAAAAAATATATCAAAAAGTGAATTTCCAACCCAATTGTTTTTTTTTTTTTATGTAACCCCATGCAAAAACAGTGTAATAGGGAGCACTATTAGAAAGTTAAAAAAAAAAGGGGTAAACGGAAAAAAAACACAAATTTTCAGGAAATTTAAAAATAAAACCCTACATATACTTCAGGTGCAGCCCAGACATTTTTTTGACGAACCGAAAGGGGTTTTAAAATTTTTTACCTTGCGCTTTGGGCCCAAAATTTAAAAAAATTTTCCAAACCCCCCGAAGGTGGGGATTGGGGAACATTAAAACTAGGTTAAAAGGGGGCATTTTTTGGGATTATGACCTGTATAAACGCTTCTCTAAGGGGGATGAACCTAAAGTTTCGATCTAAAGGTTTTTTTATTAGGTAAAATGGTTTAGTCTTTTTGGGTTATTTCCCGGATATATTGGGAGAGTTAATGACATGGGTATTTGGGCCATAGGTTCTATTTTAGAGTTTAATTTACTCAGAAACCCCTTTTTTAAACCCGCCCTTTCCTCCCTTTCCCCTTTTTTTTACGTTTTACTATACGAAAAGTTTTTTAACGTGTAAATAAGAGGGACTTGGGTTTGGGTTGGGAAAGGTTTTACATTTTCCGTGATTTAAGGTCCTGAAGACCAGAAAACGGGTTTGGGGGTTTCACATGTTGTTTGCCATTTCCCCCTTTTATTTAATATATTGGGAAAAAAGAAAGCTTTTTTGGTCCCGCTGGGGGTTTTCCCTTTGTGGATTTTGTTTTCTGGAAAAAAAAAAAAACTGAAGCTAGGGGCAACAAATTTGTGACAAAAAGTGTGGAAGGGGTTTTACCCGGGCGGAGCCACAGCCCGCAAAGGGGGTCAGGGCAGTTGGGGACAATGACCCTTTGGGCGGGGGAAAAACCCCGAGGAAGCCACAAAGTTTGGCAAATTTTCTGAGAGCAGAGGTCAGGGCGGGGAGCAGTATTTAGGCATTTGGGGCACAAAGACATTTGGGGGCGGCAAAAAGTTTTTAGGCCACAGGGGTGGCACAATGAACGTGTGGAGGTCACAACACAGCAGTATGAGATCAGGCAGTGGCAAAAATGACATTCTGGAAGGTTGGGGAAAACAAGAGGAAGCCACAGAGTGGCACAAGGGCGGGGGCGGAGGGCCGGCGGAGCAGTATTTAGATCAGGCAGTTGGGACAATGACATTTTGGAGGCGGCAAAAAAAAAGTATTAGGCCCCAGAGTGGCACCAAACCCCACAGTTTTGGAGGGCACGGCGGCAGCAGTAAGGGGATCAGGCAAATGGCACAAGACATTTTGGAGGCAAGGGGAAAACATATTAGGCCCAAAAGATTTGCACAATCACACAGGGGTGGAGGTCCGGCGGCAGCAGTTTAAACTTTGGGGGAAATTGGCACAATGAATTCTGGAGGCGGCAAAAAAAATTTTGGGCCAAAAGGGCACAAATAAATAAAGTTGGGGAGGCCGACGGGCCAGCAGAAAACAGGCAGTGACAATGACATCTGGGGCGGCAAAACAGTATTGGGCCCACAGGTGGCAAAAACAGTGGGAAAGTCCCCCGGGCCCCGGCAGCAGTTGAATCAGCGTGGAAAAATACTTCTGGAGGGGGGCTAAACATATTAGGCCCCCAGAATGGCAAAATCATACAGTGTTGGAGGTCAGGGCGGCGCAGAAATAGATCAGGCAGTGGCAAAATGACTTTCGGGAAAGGTGGCAAAAAGTTTTGGGCCACAGAGTGGCAAATCACACAGTGGGGGAGGTCACGGCGGCAGGCAGTATGAGATAGGCATGGCACAATGACATTTGGGCGCAAAAAATATTAGGCCACAGAGTGGCACAATCACCCATGTGGAGGTCACGACAGAGCAGCAGAACAGGCATGGCAAATGACATTCTGGAGATGGCAAAAAGTATTAGCCACAGAGGGGCACAATCACACAGTGGGGAGGTCAGACACAGCAGCATGAATCGGGCAGGGGCACAATTACATTCGGGAAAGGTGGCAAAACAGGAGGAACCACAGAGTGGCAAAATGACTGAGAGCGGAGGTCACGGCGGCAGCAGCATGAGGCGGCAGGGGCACAATACACAGTGGGGAGGACAGGCAGCAGCCACAGAGCACTTTGGGGTCAGACAGTGGCACAATGACAAGTGTGGATGTCACGGAAAAACAGCAGCGCAGCATGAGGCCCTAGAGGGCACAATGAAAGTGTTGAGGGGGGTGGCAATACCAGTCCCTGTAAAGATGGGGAAAGGCAGATGGAGAAACGTCAGCAGATGTGTCATCGGGCGGGGTGGGGGCATCAAATAGGGGCTGGAGGTATTTGCCCCCAGCGACCCAAAGGGCATTGGTGGGGGAAATCCTGGCCAAATCCACCCTGTTTCATCTTGACAAAGGTCATTTTTCCACTTTCCCGGGGAAAAACGGGTTCTCCTTGGGGGAAACGATGGCCCCCCCCCGCACTGAACCCCCCCTGATCCCACACTACTGGCCGGGCAGGACCCCTCCCCTTCTCCTGCTCCCCTCTTTTGTCACCTGGGTAGAAAATCCATCATTTAAACCAGAAAATGATTCCTCTCATATACAAATGAACCTGCCCCCAAATTGGAATCCTTTGCCCTGTTTTTTGCCTGCTGAAATTACACAGTATCCGCAGGGTTTTCACAGTTCCCTATCCTCAACAAATACTTCAGAAAAAAAGAAGATTAGAACCAGCGATTCTTCTGTGTTTAAAAATTTTAGTCGATCCCCTGTACCCCCTACATCCACGGAGGGAAATTTAAAGACAAAAATTTTTTTAAAACACAGAAAAATCAGGGTTTTAAAAACTTCTTAATGCTCTGCCCCAATTCCTCTCCCCCCTCCCTTTTCATCCCCCCCGGGACCATTTGGCCTTTAAGATTTAGTCGCCACTCCCCAGTCCCTCCCCCAGACGATTTTTCAGCATCTTTTTAAAGGGACAGAAGCAGGGAATGAGTTTTTTTCACCCGTAATGCTGGCGACTGACAAATAACGTCGCCCCCTCGAATAGCTTCAACAACGGCACGGTGTCACGCATGAGCGTGCCCACTGGGCTTACATCAAAGATACACAGGGGATACTTTACTGTCTTCCTGGATCACTCAAAAAATCGTTAATGGCCTTTCTCTGTTCATACAGTCTGTCAACCTGTGCCAGGCTGGAATTCCAGTGGGGTGGAAACATCCATATCAGAGTAGTGTTGGGAGGCCGTTCTGCCGCTGCAACACGAGGAGGTGTTCCTTGCTTGTACGAATGGGATAAAGTGCATGCACAGTTTTCCTGCCATTTTCAGAATGTTCTGAAGATCGGTGGAAGACTTCAGGAACCTTTTCACAACCAGATTGAACACGTGCGCCATGCAGGGCCGCATGGACCCATCCTCTCGGTGCAGCGCGACACCATGTTCCTCCCATTGTCCGTCCCTGGTTCCGATTTGCAAGTTGTCGCGAGAAAGCCCACACATCGATTTCTTGCTCATACACTGGAGCAGTTCCTCCCCAGTGTACTACGTTCGCCGTAGGCAAGCCAGGTGTAGAAGCGTGACACCACTGTGCCCTACACAGTGTATGATGGAGCAGTATTGTGAGGCTGAGAAATGGTGGTGGTGTGTTGGAGGAGGAGGAGCGGACATTGGCGCAGGGCAGCAGTTTTGACAACGAGGAGGAGAAAGCTGCCGTCTCCTTCCAGTTGTTGGTGGTGAATGGGCGAAGCACATTCACCCAGTGGCCATAAAGTACATGAACTGCCCTGAACCGTATTTTTTACAGCTCCAGACGTCCGCGCTGCCGTGCACCTTGGAACAAACCGAAAGCTCAAGGACTGACCCACCTTCTGTTCTACATATTTATGAAGTTCTGGTACTGCCCTTTTTTTTGGAAAACAAATTACGCTTGGAACTCTCCATCTCGGCAGGCACAAGCCATTAGTTCTCTGAATGGTGCAGAGTCCACCATTGGGAAAGGGAGGGACTGCAAATACCAACAACTTGGGACAGGAGCATGGTCATCTTCTGCACCTTAGGATGGTTGGACGCATACTGTTGTCTTCCTTGCAAATCGCCTCGCTAAACGACTGCTGCCGGCATGATTAGCGAGGGAGCAGAGCAATCTGGGACCGGGAGATGATGTCAAAGAGAAACAGCTCCCTTCTGCAGAGGTTGGTGGAGCCCTTGACTGGCTGCAATGGCAGCCGTGCCACTGGGCGCTGGCTGCTGCTGCTGTTGCTGCGGCGGGCAAGGATGGACCACCACACGTGAGCCACGATTCTCCCAGTCCACCGGGATGGTGAAACTGCATGTGTTTGACGCAGCGCCGTGGTGCCCACGTTACTCCCTGGGCAACGCTTCGCTTTACTGCCACAATTTCTACATATACCCATATTCGCTCCTCCGGTGTCTTAGCAAAGAACTGTCCACACCGCCAAGTATCGGATTTTAACCGCCAACAGCTCGCACTGAGTGACTACTGCCGCCGCTGCCTCGCTGAACCCTGAGCCCGCTACTTGTCTTGACCTGCGAAGCGTGGTTTTTACCCCGTGGCCGCTTGGCTCCCCGACCTCCCACTGCAGCTATCCTGCTGACACACAGCCACACGACCACTTGCTGGCTGCGCTGCTTGCCTGATGCGAAAAGCTGACACCCTCTTTCTCAAAGACCGATGAATGAAGCCCTTGCCTCACCCGCTCCCAAGTGCGGTCGGCTACATCATCATCTAATTGTGTTTTTCATCGTACACTGCTGTCTTCATCAACCGTCTTGTATGCCGAGGCCTGTACCTCTCACAACATACCTCACATGCCACTCTCCACATCTATACTTTGCCGCCTACTGCATAGAAGCAGGCGATATTGCCCCATTTCCTTCGCTGCCAAGTATCAGCTGACTGCCACCTCAAATTGTTCATCCTCCGCTACATAAGTGGCGCCTGAGCACAGACCACATAGTAGAATCTCCTGGCTGAGGAACCGGATGGACAGAGGCGGCCCCTTGAGGACAGTTGAGGGCCCGCTGACCCGCCTCCCGGGCCCTATGCCAACTAATGTTTATTTCCTGAGGTTCCCCACCGATCTTGGCTGGGTTGTCAGATGTCATCTGGGGAGGAAGAGGATGACCTAGTCAACCAATCAAGATCCCTTGGGTTGCGAACAACACACGGCCCTAGAATGACAGCGGCAGTTGTGGCCTCACCTGAGTAGACCCCCTGCTGCGACGTCCCCGTGCTGTGCTGCGACCTGGGCCTGTTTCCAGGAATGTTTGGTGCCACTGCCACTCGCATTGTGCAGAGCCCTGCCACCTCTCTGTCTGACATACTTGTTTGTTCAAAATGTAACAGACATCTGTTGTTGATGATGATATCTCCTGTATATGATAAATATACACCCTGTTTTTTGACTCCAAATGAACCCAGTAACAAGCTTGGTAACCTTGGATATAAGTTTGCGCTCACAAATGTCCAGGAAAAATTGACTTGTATGTTGTCGTTTAAAAAAAAACACTGTGTGTTTTTACTAAATGTAAAGCACAAAGAAGGCCATAATTTAACCTCGTACATGAATTAGCTACAGGAAAAATGTAAATATTTTGGCGTTGAAAAAGACGGTTTAATTTTTGTCAGCACACCAGCAAAACAACGCTTAATTACCCCTGGTTGTAAATTGCGGCAAAGAATAGAGCCGCACAAAATAGTAGCTTTTTAGCGTGTTACAAATGCGTGTTTTCTACGCCACACAAAAAGAGATACAGTTGTTAATTAACCTTTGCTTGGTGAATTAGGCCTACAGGAAAAATGTATATATTTTGGCGTTGAAAAAGACGGTTTTATTTTTGATCACAACACCAGAAAACAACGCTTAATTAACCCCTGGAGTGTGTAAATTGCGCCAAAGAATTGAGCCGCACAAAATATAGCTTTGTAGCATTGTACAATTGTGTGTTTTCTACGCCACACAAGAGATAAGTTGTATTAACCTTGCCTTGTTGAATTAGGCTACAGAAAAATTTATATATTATTGGCGTATGAAAAAGACGGTTTATTTTTGTCAGCACACCACAAAACAACCTTAATAAACCCCTGGATGTAAAATGCGACAAAGAATTTGAGCCCGCACAAAATAGTATCTTTGTAGCGTGTTTACAATATTGCGTGTTTCTACGCCACACAACAAAGATACAGTTGTAATTAACCTTTGCTTGTGAATTAGGCTACAGGAAAAAATTTAAATATTTTGCGTTTGAAAAGACGGTTTATTTTTGTCAAGCACAACCAGCAAAACAACACTTTTAATTAACCCCTGGATGTAAATTTGCGCCAAAGAATGAGCCGCACAAAATAGTAGCTTTGTAGCGATGTTACAATTGCGGGTTTTCTACGCCACCAATAAAGAGATACAGTTGTATTAACCTTTTTGCTCCTGAATTAGGCTCAGGAAAAATTTTATATATTGTTGGCGTTGAAAAAGACGGTTTATTTTTGTCAGCCACACCAGCAAACAACGCTTAATTAACCCCTGGATGTAATATTGCCGCCAAAGAATTGAGCCGCACAAAAATAGTAGCTTAGTAGCGGTTACAATTTGCGTGTTTTCTACGCCACACAACAAGAGAACATGTAATTAACCTTTGCTTGTGAATTAGGCTCAGGAAAAATTTATATTATTTTTTTTTGGCGTTGAAAAAAAAGGTTTATTTTTTGTCAGCACACCAGCCAAAACACGCTTAATTAACACCTGGTATGTAAATTGCGCTCAAAGAATATGAGCCGCACAAACTAGTAGCTTTGTAGCGTGTACAATTGCGTGTTTTCTAAGCCACACAACAAGAGATTCAGTTTTGTAAATTAACCTTTGCCTTGTGAATAGGCTATACAGGAAAAATTTATATATTTTGGCGTTGAAAAAGACGGTTTATTTTTATGTCAGCACACCAGCAAAACAACGCTTAATTAACCCTGATGTAAATTGGCTCCAAAGATTTGAGCCGCACAAAATAGTAAGGCTTTGTATCCGAGTGTTACAATTGGCGTTTTTCCTACGCCACACAACAAAGATACAGTGGTAATTAACCTTTGCATTGTGAATTAGTGCTACAGGAAAAATATATATTTTGGCGTTTAAAAAGATCGGTTTCTGTGGTCCAGCACAACCCAGCAAAACAACGCTTAAATAACCCATGGATGTAATTGCGCAATAGAATTGAGCATCCAAAAATGAAGAGTATTTGTATTGTAAAAACGCTGTTTCTTTTAAATGAATACAACAGGAACTGGCTTAGATCCCACTTTGGGATATTGAATGTATATCGCCAGCTGCAGTGGGACCGCACACCTGGATTTCAGATCCATACCCCAAAAAATTAGAAATAGAACATAAGAGAACTGTCTCTGAGACGAAGCCTGCAACACCCCACAAAATCTGCTATATAAAACTCAATTCTTCAGCAAGAGCTATCAGCCGCGGCATGCACCTTCCTGATGAGCACAGTGAGTGGGGTGGGGAGCCCCCGGCTTTCGCCCCCGGGACAAAAAATTTATTTGCGGTGACGCACAGAATCCCGCCGGTCTTTTGTTGGTTTTTCATACCCTTGCACATGTCAGGAAGGCAAATGCCCTTCTTCCTCCCAGAGTGCTTTCCCCAAATGTAGCCCCATTTTGCTCCGAGCCTTTTTATCAAACCAAAAACCCCCTTTCCCGTTCACCCGAAGAAACCCCAAATTTTTCGCCCTTTCTTTCCAAACCAAAAGTTTTCCTAAAATTTTCTAAACAAATTTCCACTTCTTTTTTAAAATAAATTTCCCCCTTTCCCTCTAATTGCCATAAAAATTTTTCCTTTTTTTTCATGAGGGCCATCTATTTTTTTTAAGTGCCCACCCCTTTCTGCGGCAAAGCACCCCAACAACATAAATAAGGCCACCCCCCGTGTTCCACAGTTGGGATGGGTTTTTTCTTAAACTTCCAAGTTTTCTCTCTTTTTCTTCCAAATTTAACGAGGGGCTTTAAAGGGCCAAAAACAATTCTTTTTTTAGTTTTTGCAGACCACGGGGTAAAATCCCCAAAAATTTAAAGGTTTTGGGTTTTGGTGTACATTTGAAAAAAATTAATCTGGCTTTTATATGTTTTTTTTTGGGAAGAAAATGGTTTTCTTCCTGCAAGGGGCCCTTTCAGCCAATGTTGATACAGTATTTTGTTTAAATGGGGGGGGAAAATTTGAACGTTTTCCATTTTTTCCCCAGCACCCTTCCCACAAGGTCTTTTTCCCTTTTGTTCTTGGGTTGAAAAGCAAAAGTTGGCCCAAATGAAAAGGGTTTATCTTGAAAACACGAACCCATCTCCGGGTGGTATAAGGGTTTGGACATTCCCATCTTTTTTTGTAAGTGCTAAAATTTTTTTTTTCAGATAAACCCGACACCTTCAGGTATCTGGAAATTGCACCCAAAGATGACCCAGACTTTTGTAAGTCCAAAGTTCTCTTCCTGATATCTTGGCTGATTTCCTTGCCTGAAACTGGCTGTAAAGAGCAGATTCTGTGAAACAGCATTGTAAGAACACCCCTTTAATGATTGTAGCCATATAATAAATATAATGCACCCTATAAGTAAAGGGGTTGTCAATTAGATAACTAACCTAGCTATTCCTTGTCACTGTCCCTCCTGAGCTCCCGTTGATCAGCTCCTCTCGACTCCTGGGTTTTTGTCCCAACACACTAGAGCTATATTGTAAATTAATGCAGCACCTTTCTTTTGTTTCGGGATAAGAACCCTGAAATCAAGAGGAGTGGATCACTAGGAGCTCGGGAGTGACAGTGACGAGGAACAGCTAGTTAGGTATTAGTATTTTTTTTCTTTTTTGACCACCCTGGCCCCAATAAAATATAATTTTGTTTTATACTGGACAACCCCTTTAAATCTGAGATATTGTGTTTTGTACACTAGTCCATATACCGTAGTGTAAAAAGCATACTTTGTAGTATTAAATTATTGCCTGTTACTAAGAAAATCTAATTCACACTGGACAATAATACACATATTTATATATGCAAGATATTTATTCTACTTGAAATACTTTATTTCTATTTTTACATTTCTACGACTGCATTACCCAATATTTGGAGATGAGTTAGTTTCAGTAGCCAGTGATTTTTGTGTTGTTTTATGCTTTGTCACATAAGTATGTGTGGAATTGCAGAGGAGTTAAAACATTTTGACAGTTTGGCATGTTACACAACTTTTGGAAGGATGGTTCTAAAATTCAACAGCAAACAGTAATAAACATTTCAGAAGTTAGATGATGAATTCAGGTCATGTCAATAAGGCTCCTATGATCAAGGCAGGAAAACTGTACAGCTATTCATGTCATATCACCATTATGATAAATGTGTGCTTTTCTTTTGCTTCAGAATATTTCAGAAAGTCTATGTTGTAGATGGAAACATTATCCAGCATATCTAATAAATACAGAATACTTTAGTAAGCACACTATGTTCTGACACTATGCTATGCAACAGGTCATGGAGACAAGACTAAGACACTAAAGACTACACATACTTTTGACTCTATGTCATGAAGAGCACAATGTTGAAGATTTAGAAGGGATCTTAAAAGCTTTTTGTGGATCCACAAAGTAGGACAGTATTTTATGTGACAATAATAAAGTTGATTGAAAACCATTGTATTTGATTGCAGACTCTTGACATTACCTAAGTTGACAAAAAGAACATTTGGATCTATGAATAAATCCAAAATCTCTAGAAAAGATAGATATAAAATATATATTGGCTATATGGGAATGATCCAGGTAATTAAAAATAATTTAAGGCAAATTAAAAAGAATATGATTCAAAGTGGACTAAATGCCAGACAACAAGAATTGACAAACCGGAAGTCACTTCTAGTCAGGGCTGTATATATTAAAGGGGTTGTCTCACTACAAAGATTAGTTTTCAAAATGTAGGGAACACTAAATGAAGACGTTTTCCAAATATATTGCTCATCTTTTTTTGTTAAGCTACAAATGATTTTATCACCTTCTGAGGGCTTTCTGGTTTCTCTAGTAAGTAACCTGTGTACTCCTTCTTCTCTGCTGTTTGTGCTATCTGATAGCAGGGAGTGATGTCATCACACAGGTCCCAGCAGGCAGTGAGAACTTGTGTGTTATCTGATCTTTCAGACAAAAGACAGTAATTACTCTACTGTTTACATTAGTTCAGAAGCTTCTCTGGACCTCAGAGAAGGTAATTTATTTAAACTGGACTAATAAACATAATAAACAGAGAAGTCTGAATATGCTCATATGCTAATTACAGACAGCTTGACCAGGAAGTGACAGAGCCAAGCAGCGTTATTTCATTCATGCATCCTATGAAACTTGGAGATGAGACAACCCCTGTCATTCTGAGAAGGAATCAGAAGAACACCACAGGACACTATAACGAGTACTTAAACAGAGAAATGTAGACATAGGAGCATATTTTAAATGGTTCCAATTAAAGAACTGTGTTTTGCCTTATCTAATAGAGTAAATTAAAAAATAGTCAAGGAACAATCAGTTTAATAATAGCAATACAACTCTTTATTACATTGCTTATGTAAGGGGAACCTTAGTGAGCCTATCAAGCTATATAAAAATGTTAACCATCATTTTCTTGCACCTTTAATTGCATTGTTTATCAAATTGTTTTAGTCCGTGCTCTAATCTTTCGTCTATGCAGTGAGAGTTAGCATGTAATTACTTTTTAATACAACATTGGCAGAATGATTGTTAAACACTGAAACGTAGACAAATCATCCTCTTCATTTTCAATTGCCTTTTGTTCAGTCTTGTAGAACTTTTTATAAAACCGACCCACTCTTTACTAATTCTTTACATCCTGGTATTAATTGTAGGTTTCCTTGGGAAAAATGCTGGTCAAGAGGTGAAAGACTCTTCATGTTTAGAGAACAGAAAACCTGTATTTATTTTGCCAGTGTAGAGCTATAGATTGGTGTGTTTATTTGGTGCTTTAAATACATGGCTCTTTTAGAATAGAGGTCAAAAATTCTTTCATTATTTTGATTCAGTGAAATATGTTTTGTTTAGAAAGCCCTGCTTCATTTAGTTCTAGTTAGGTGCTATTGACATTTTGGGTATAAGAAGTTGTGAGAATCTGTGGATTTAAGAAAAGTTGGTTAAAACTTTAACCCTTCCGTCCATAACCTATTTTTTTTTCATTTGTAATTTCCTCCCCACCTTCCAAGAGCCATAACTTTTTTATTTTTCTATCTACATAGATGAGGGCATGTTTTTTTGCAGGACAAGATTTTCTTTTTAATAGTGCCATTAACCATACCATATAATGTACTGGGAAACCCCCCAAATATTCTATGTGGTATGTAATGTGAAAAATACCCCATTATTGTGCCATTTTTTGTGGTGGGTTTAGATTTTAGTGACATGTTACCTGTATTCTTTAGGTAAGTACAATTCCGGTGATACCAAATTATGTTTAAGTACTTTAAAAAGAAATAACTTTTTCTAATTTTAACTTTAGCTCCATTTGTTGCGATCAATAACTTTTTAGTTTGTCAACCTATGAAAGTGAGTGAGGGCTCGTTTTTTTGTAAGCTGAAGTGTAGTTTTTACAATATCAGCAGCACACCACTAGTACTAAAAACAGTCAAATGAACGTAAGAATTATTGGAAAAGCATTTCTGCTACTTTAGATACATGAAAACTTGAGGTTCTTAGTGTACATTTTTGATCAATAAGCCTACCTGCCGATGTCAATGTGCCCTCAATACAGGTGGGTACCTACTCTATATGTTACCTCTCTTGATGCCTGTTCAGATCTCCACATTTCAGGGACAGTAGATTCCAGCTACAAGCTACTCTGCATTGATTTAAAAACCTGTGCAGATGGGCGGAGTGCAAAAACCAAAGTGGGGGCAGCCGCTCCCCCATACAAACTGTCTAGAAAAACAATGTTAGGTCTGTACATCCAAACAGTTTTTTTTTTAAATGCACTGTTTTTTAGTGCTAGTAGAGTGCTGCTGATATTAGATGGTGTTTGTATTTTACTGCAACACCAGCGGGCACGTATGCTTATTTTTTTTAAAAAACTTTACGGATGTGCAGACCAGAGAGCCTCAGGCTTTGTCCTCTCACACAACCTAGTGACGCTGACAGTAAGTAGTAAGACTGTTGTTTTTCCCTGTCACAGCCAATCAGGAGGCCTCCTGCAGCAATAGCGCTAATCTGATTGGTTGCTATGGGAAACAACACTGTTTCGTTTTCACTGCATTCTCCTTAAAGGGGTTTTCTCGCTACAAAGATCATATCTCTAATGATGGATACAGTGAAAACAAGCACTTTTGTAATTGGTTTGCCTTACCTAAGTTACTTAGTATAGTAGATATGAGCTAATCTGTGCATCTATAGCTATTTCTGCTGCAGCTGGACTGGACACATCCCCTTTTCTGTGATTGGCTGGCTGATACTTCATTCAGTCTGTTGGGACACGCCCCCAGATGGGAAACACCTCCTGCGCTGTGATTGGCTGCCTGCACACTCTGTGTTTACTCCCTTCTGAGCTGTGAGAAACGAGCTGCCTGAGATGGCTGTGTCTGTATGATGAAGGCTGTCTCAGCTTCTTTCTATATGATGGCTCTCCATTGATAGTTCTATGTACTGAGTAACTGCTAGATTCACTCTCTCCTCATATAACACAGTCGTATACCCTATGCACCTCCCATATAACAGCCTTATACAGTCTGCTCTCCATCCTACCTGATAACAGGGAGGGGGAAAAAGGGGGGCAGAGAGCATTTCTCACACTTGCTTCATCAGTTCAGGCTGTGTGTATAACAGCAATTACACCAATACAGAGGAACTGGTTACAAGGAGCTTGTGCAGCCTGGAGCTGGGAACTCTGCAGCTAGATGCATAGCTAAAGGTCTGCAAAGCTGACGTCCTCTCCCTTTCCCTGCTAACACAGAATGATGATGTCCCAATTCTTCAGTGAAGGATGACTCGTCTCCTGGGAGGAGAGACACGCCTGCTGAGAAGAGAGACTCATCCCCGGATTTTAAACTGAAACAGAATCAGCTCAAGTGTGCGAAAGCTTCAAACGATAAAACCCTTTTAAAGAATAAATAAATGATATTTTCTCAAAGTTGATGCAATTACACCTTTTCACTGTAAAAAACAATAAAAAAAAGTTTTTTTGTGTCCCCGCATTCAAAGACAAATCATTTGATTAAATAATGAAGAAAGGGTATTCTCAGCCGTATATTACAAGTCCGAGATCTACAGTATAGATTTCTAATGAGAGATGATCCACAGGAAGTCTTTGGCAATGACTGCACTATCTTCTGAATGACGAGACTTACTCTCTGTCAAGGTGACTACATCTAATGAAGACTCACTTAGAATAATAACTTATGACAACCAATCTGAGAGAGTTGTTCAAATAATGAAGTATTGCAGCATCCTCAAGCTTGATCCTTTTGTGGCCACTATAATCCCCTATGTTCTATCTGTGACTTATAGGCAAGGACGAGAGGTCGATTGGTGACCACCTTGTTCACAGTCATTATGAACCTGATGCCCCCACTTGGTTAAATACAGGTGGCACAAAGGGAATGTTTTCCTATGAGCCTGTCCCTTTATCATGAGAACCAAAACCTTTATGACTAAAGATACCAAAATGTATATCAGATCCGTGATCTCATGAATTGTGAAAGCAGGGGAGTGATCTATCTCTGCACATGCCATTGCACTCTCTAGTCTATTGGCAAAACCAAGAGGGATCTGAGAAGGAGAAGACTGAAACATGTGTGAGATATTCTACATAGACAAGATACTCCTATTTCTCATCATGTATGGAATTGACACAATGGATTAGTTACCAGTGCCTCCTTTTGTGCCACTGAGAGGATTCATCCATTCCCTCGCTCAGGTCCTTTGGACAGACGATTACTCCAAAAAGAGTCCCAATGGATCTACCGACTTTATGAGGTACATCCAAAAGGACTCAATGACTTATCTTTTCTTGCTTTGTCGATTAACACCACTCGTTATTGACCTATATCACCTTCATTCCTGCAGCATAAACCCGCAGGGTAGGGTCAATAGCTAGGAATGTCTGTTTATCAAAGTTTTGTTAGTATCTTTAATTTTATTTTTGTTTATTTGCATCAGTCTAAGGGCTTATTCAAATGAAGAATTGCATGTCAATTCTTTTCAAGACGGAACCGAGCTGCGCTTTTGAAACACGCAGCGGCGATCCCTCATCTGAACCCCGCTGCGTGTTCGTCATACCGAGCAGTGATAATCTCACTGCTAATTGTTTAGATCCGTCTTGGGGAACTACAGAGCGGACCCCAAGATGGATTCTAAAAGCGCTTGTAACACGGAGTGTAAACTCCGTGTGAACAAGCCCTTAGTGATGTAGATGTACTATATTTATACTTCTGTAATACAATACTTTATTCAGGGACATTGCAATCTTCTGTACCTTGTTGAATTTTCACAATTGTATATATGTTGTAACACTATAAAAATTCTTGACATAAATCTAACAGCAGTCCTCTTGATTTCATAGCCGTCATCCTTCTGTTTTAGTATATTTTGTATCGGTCTATGTATATAATGAGATCGTGGAGTGCAATTTTTTCCTTTTTTTGGTCTGCTATCCATGTTTGGGACGGTGTGAATGGCTTCATGTTGCAATCACTTACTACCAAGGTATCCCTCTATAATGGTAATTGCTATCCCATTCTTAAGGTTACTCTGCGTCCGAGTTGTAACTCTGCGCATGCATGGTTCTTTTTCCATCCGTGTAGTCCTGGCCTTATCCAGCATCATCATGAGTGCTCGTCCTCAGCAATTGAGAATAGCAAAAATGAATCTGCACGCATGCTCAGTTACACTATGAGTTCTACCTATCTTCTTTACCAGTTGTTATCACTGACCGCTGATACGTCATTAATAACCACACGCATGCACAGACTACTCCTTTTGGACAGTAACATATTGTTGCACTCTATTTAAGATGGATAGTTAAGTTGATAATTTAGTCCTTTTTTGTCATCTATCTTGAAGGATGGCTTTATCATGGCTTAAATTGATCACTATGTGACAGCTTTTTCGATCAGTGGATTATTGTCTCTTAAGATTCCCATTTGCTATCTCCCCTTAGGAATTGCTATCCAAAGAGTTGCGGTGAAATGCGTTGAGTGTCTGAATTTGGTGTTTGCCTCCTTAAAGTGGGGTCGCCCTATTCAGAGGTTCGGGTTAGGCAGGGAATACTATGGCCTTTTTTTAGCTACTGTAAATGCATTTATACATCCATCACCCCCCGCTGGGATTTTCTACATGGTTGACTACATCCCTACATTGACAGGATTATTTAAACTACATGCTGGTTACGTGAGTTTTGAACTAACCCTATACTATCTTATACTGAAGTTTTTCATATCTATTCACTTGAGTGATTTTTTTTCTGTTGTATACTGTTCATGTACTGGAGACAATATACTCTTGTGTTTGCTGTCTATAATCACATATGATTGGTTTTAATCTATTTTAATAAGTAAAAGTTAACTTTTAAGCCTTTGGTTTATGATCCTTTGGACTATAATTGCATTCCAAGATCCATTTTTTTTCAGTTGATGGAGCTTGGTGAGGTTTTGTCTTTAGCGGGATAGATTGCAGTTTTAATGGATACCATTTTGTTACCAGTTTTACTGGGAGGCTATTGAACAGTCTTAATTTTTCCTTGCTTTTTTTTGCTTTTTTACAGATTTTACTAAAAATGATAGTAATTTTATAGTTCATGTTATAAATGTGGTGATCCTAATGTGTAAAAAATGTTCACCCTCAAAGGGACTTTAATATGTGATCAGTTGATCACTTGAATAATACAGTAAATTACTTATGTAGTGCAGAGTATTATGCCTGTTATTGAAAAACTCACAGGTATCCTATTCAGAGTGCAGCGATGACAGACTATGTATCTTTATAAGTATCTGAGCTGCCATGGAAATGACTGAAAATCAGCATTTGGGTTTTGTAGACCTCTTATCCTTTCTGATAACAATTGTGCCTTAGAACATTTTTTTGGCTGTTTTTGGACCTCCTCTGTTTTATAAATGAATTTTTGTAGGTGGGGTTTGTAGAACTGAACTCAGTATTCCAGATGTGGTCTTATTAGATCTCAGTACAGCAGGATCGTAACTGACCTCTTTATGCTGGTTATACATCTAGCTATACAGCCAAGCATTCAACTTGCTTTCCCTACTGTATGGCCACACTATTGTCTAATTTGGAAGCTTCCAGAAATCAGAACCCCTAAATCCTTCTCTTATTAAGCCCAGGCTAACACTGAACTGCATTATTTTACATTTGGAAACACTGATGTTTCATTGTTTTGACCATTTGACTAAAGCCAATCTAAGTATTATTAATGCAGTCAATCTAAATAATTTCCATGTTACACATATCTCTTAGAATCTAATCCCTTTTTTAAACTTTTTATCATTGGCAGACAGTGAAACCTCATCTACAACACCTTCTGCTATGTCACTGACAAAGATAATAAAAGAAAGAGGACCCAGAACAGGGTTTAGTCTAAGTTTCAATAACTTATCTATGAGATCTTTATGTGGAGCTGTAGCCAAAGCTTTGCTGAAATCCTGATTGGTGATATCAATGGTACCACTTTAATCCATTACTTTTGGCCAAAAAAGTCAATGAGATTACTTTGGGTTAATTTGCTATATTTTAGGCAGTCAATTGCCCTCTGTTTTAGGACACTCTCCATTACTGCAGATGTCAAGCAAACTAGCCTGTAGTTGCCAGGTTCTTCTCTACTCCCCATCTGGTGGATGGGAACAACAGTTACCATAACAGTGCAATAGACTTTTCCACGTCATGAGGAACATTACTTGTTAGAAATGACTGGTTTAACAAACCAGTTAGAGGTGTAGCCAGCACAAATTAAGAAATCTAGGGTGGATGGCATCTGCACCCTTTGCCTTGTTTAACTTCAGTTGTGCAAGTTCACCTAAAACAGCAGCCTCCAAGAACAATGAACTGAAAACTTATGAATAGAGTTACTGTCATGACAAAAAACATATTAGGATTTTAGAAGCCACCTTTTAAAATATTAAACAGTAGTGGCTATAAAAAAGATCAGCAACTACCTTATCCTTAGTGATATAGTTATTTTTTGTATTTCTAATTTTTGTAGTGTAGAATTACAGAAAACATTATTGCTTCTATCTTATGAACTTAGGTCAGTGTCTACCTTTCTTTATAATTTTCTACTGCTAACAAAGTTTGCTCTCATATTTACCCTGTATCATTCGAACTAGCATCTCCCAACATTCCATGCTGATTAAATGTCTGCAAGGAGACTACTCTCAGATTCGGAAGCTCAGAAAGGGACCTCTAACCACTTAAGGGCATAAATGGGCCATTTAACTGTGTGGGGTGCTATTACAGTTTGTAGCACTAAGGGGACATTAACATGGTTTGAGGCTCTATTGATCAGGAGTTTTTACAAAGGAGGCAAAAAGCTAGGTTTAGTGCTAGAAAAGTGTAGGAGTCTAAGGGTATGTTCACATGGCGTTTTTTGAAGTGTAAATTTACATTTCAAAATCAGCTTCCAAATCAGTTTCAAAAAACGCCTGATTAGAGACATATTTTGAAGATAATCCTATCCCCATTCTTTCCTATTGGGATTTTATGAGCGAAAGACGCCTCAAGAATTGATGCCACTTACTGTTACGGCCGTAATTGCGTCCAAAAAAGTCTCACAATTACACTTGTGAATTACAATTCATGTGAACGGCAAGGTGTATTTTACATTATATTCAATGGAGGAAGATTTGAAGCTTGTCCAAGGCTGATTTTGGACTGTTTTCCAGCGCATTAGATGCGCTAAAATGTCACCCGAAAAATGCTGTGTGAACATAGCCTAAGATGACCCTAAGATGATTCTCCATAAATGGAAGGATTCATTATGGCACTCTTAGCTGGATGGCGAGGAAAAGGTAAATAGAATGACTGCAATCAGAGAAGATGTCACTGGTAAATCATTGTTTATTACAGTACCATAATCACTTATATGCTCTGCAGTCTTTGTAGTACTTGTATCTATCACTATATAGTCACTATATGTTGCTGAGTTTAGCTTTAGTATAATTGTTTTTTTAACGAGTAATAGTATGGTGGTATCATTCAGTTATTATGTGATGGGAATGTGTGGTCATGATGGGGCAGTATTATTTTCTATTGTATAGTGGTATTCTGGATAATATTGCTTTGTGGCTATTATTTAGTGGTATCTTACATATAAAATAGTTTTATACCTATTTCATCTTTAATGTATATTTATTTATGTATTTATTTATCTAAACTGTTTTATTTGGTTGGGAATACATCCTTATAGACCATTGTAACCTCACTGTTGGTTTGGCACTCCAAACACAACAACATATTCAGCTGCACTCCACAAATGCTAAGAGACAGACAAAGTAAATTTATAAACTATTTTAAAATGCATATCTGTTACTTTTTGGATACCTGACAATTTGAGGTTTTTAGCTCACATTTTTGATCAAAATTGTGAGGGTCCATCCACCATGACAAGGTGACCTCAGTTGAGATGGGGACATATGCTGTAACATACCTCACTTAGTGCATTCTCAGTCCTCCATACTTTCAGGGAATGAAGGTTAAAGCTACACTCTGTGTGGATGGGTGTAGTGCATAATTAAAATAGAGGGTAGTCACTCCATCATGCAAACAATCTAAAACCAAAATTGATCAGAACATTCAATATTCTTATACCTATTCCTATTTCATCTTTAATGTATATTTATTAATGTATTTATTTATCTAAACTGTTTTATTTGGTTGGGGAAGGCATATATTTATAGACCATAGTAACCTCACTGTTGATTTGGCACTGGTCTACTGGAGTAAGCTGGGCATGGTTTAGTGTGCGTGGACATGATTAGGCCGTGTTCACACGGCTTATTTCGGCGCGGATTGGAGCCGTACTGCGTGCCGTATTTGCGCTTCAGTACGGCTCCAATCCGTCGCAGTCATTACGGTAATCCACAGTTCTCATAGAGAACAGTGGATTCCGTCGCTCCTCCCCGCTCGGCGAACCCGCCGGGCGGGGAGAAAGTGACATGCACATTATCCAAACGCAGTACGCGCCGTGGATAATGCAAGTCTATGGGGCCGGCGAGCAGCGCCGCCGCCGTGCCCCGCCCCTGGCCCCGCCCCTTATTCAAGCCGTAATTGTGGGCCGGATCCCGTCCGCAATACGGCTTGAATAAGCCGTGTGAACACGGCCT
The DNA here is from genome assembly GCA_025379985.1 of Phyllomedusa bahiana. NCBI lineage: Eukaryota > Metazoa > Chordata > Amphibia > Anura > Hylidae > Phyllomedusa > Phyllomedusa bahiana. Next base: position 140,372 of record JAODAL010003943.1, on the reverse strand, counting down.
TAAAGTCATGGCTAAAAAAATGTAGCCTAACATGTCCCTTTTCCCTCACTAAAATTTGGGAACTGTGGCCAAAGCTTTTACCTGCAGAAACAACATAATGTCCTTCACATATTAATGAATATGATGTCAGCTATGTGAAGGATTGTCCTAATTTTTAGGTTAATCCATTTTAAGTACATTCATGAAAAACTTTAGATCCAACGATTACAAATAAAAAGGGGAAGGACTAACCTGAAATATAATATCAAGCACTTTATCATTCAGTTTATATGATATGGAAGCATAGAGACCTTTACAGGGTTTTCTCCTTGAGACACCTTATTTTTGTTAGAAGCATTTTTTTGCTGATAAAATGACACAAAGTGTCCCCTTGCTGGGACCCCCATTGATCAGCTATAATCTGTAGGAAACCTGGCAGTAAATGTTCAATTTTCCTGCAGTGCCACCAAAGAGGGAATTGATTATTATACAATGTCCATTAGTACCAAAGGATTGTTGTGGGTCAGGATAGGTCCCTCTCATCTGGGTTCCTAGCGTAACTAATGTCTGGACCAAACATATTATTACTGCAGACTGAGCAAGTATCATTCAATTATCTAATTTCCAAGTACATGTGTTGTATGAAATAGCGTTGTATTAGCGTATTCTTTTTCCACAGTGAGAATTTGTGAACCCCTGATGAACCTGAATTTATGGAAACGGTCGGGATAGTGGATTTATGTGTTTAAAACCATTTTAGGGAATTGTCTGTCATTAAAGCGGAGCCGCTCTTTATCGGGGTGATTACTCCACTGGCAGATAGTGTACAGTATGCTGTATCATCTAGGTATGCAGTGGTAATATATAGGGGTTTAGATATTAATATTTTAAATAGTCTAGTAAAAGTTATGTTTTAACAGGGATTATTATTTGCAGTGATATATTGGTACAAATCCTCTGTTCATATAGAATTTGCAGTATTTCAGGATAGGTCCTCCATAGGCGTTCTTTGGAACTATGTACTGTGACCAAGACATGAGGATTCTGAACAGACGACCCCCTATATTATATAAAAATTCCCTAGAATGGTGTATGAAAAGGTTGTTTTTTTTTTTTTAACCAGGCAACACCTTTAAAACAATTATTTATGTTACAAAACACATTTCTAAATGTCCTTATTTAGTAAGAAATCTGAAAACTCTACATTGCTCTGGAGTACAATTAGTGCCCATTGAAATCTATAGGGACCTCAAAGATGTTAGTAGGTGCCATTTTATACATCATAGAAGGAGGTCCAATAGGTTATTGGCATACATTTTTGGTTCTAGACCAAGGAATACATACTAACAAAATTTTACAGTCCTAATCAGTTTTTTTCTTGTATTATCAATTCCCAGAACACTTGTCATATGAGTTGTTAATTGCTCAATGTGGAAAGCAGCTGAGAAAGTCTCCTATGCAGAGTTAATTTAGTGAATATGATTGTTCCCAAAACAAATCCTGGATCCTGTCCATTTAAGCTTTTTTCTTTGTAATCCGTAGCCTTCTGATGAACACAACTCTTACATTCTTGCCAAGAAGTATGCACTGGGTTGACAGTTGCAGCTCATCAACAGCACATTACGTCTTCTGAAATAGTTATTGACTTTTTATTGCACAATATTTACAACTTGTTATAAACCCCGAATGTCGAGTTTAAAGCGAACCAACAAGAATTATGTATTCAGAATGATCGCCTCTGCAGAGGAGTCCAGCAAGGCATTACCTCATCTCCTATTTAAATTACAATCACAGTAATTAACTTTCCAGTATTGTCATAAATACTCATAAATACACAGTGGAAAAGTCAGACCATTATTAGTTTGACGATTTGTATATTTTCATACTTTATTTTTTTTCAAATTACTTGCAAAGTATTTCAAGAGTATTTTTGTCTTAGAATACCATCACCATTTCATAGTTTATATATATTCATGTTATCTACCTGTGAAGTTACTTGCCTGTTTATATGCAATGGATTTGCTGTAGAAATGTCCAAATTGTGCCTGCAGAAATCCATGTGCAGAAAAAGCCTTATTTATTTTGAACTAATTTTCAGTTGCACAAATTTCCTCAATAATTCTACCACATGCAAATATTCCCAGAGTTACAGCAGGTAATATATCTAGAACGGAATTTACTCTCTTATTTGGTTATTGGAAACCAGGCTTGTCAACAGTCACATCCCCAATAGCTTGACTGACCGTTTAAGTAGTTATTTTTTCCTTATTAGATTAGTATTGTACTAACTAATAATATGACTTACTCCTGCTCATTGCAGAGATCCGAAGAAAGAAAGCTGGGAGATTCCAGTTCCGAATCATAGAGAAATGTTGGTACAATGACCCATTCAGTTGATTGGAGCAGTGTTGCAATCACCTGCACAGCTGTGGAGGTTCATCCCTAAAATAAACTTATTTAGGGCCTCTAAGACAGAGGTCTAAGTGGTCATGTGAGTTGAATCTAAGTAGCCATCAACTAAAACATTACGTAAATAAAAGTGAAATCTTAAGGGCACTCGCTATTGAGCGACAATACTTTGCTGGTACAAAACCCCTTTGAAAAGTACAGAAATAATCCAAGCTTTTTGCTCTTAAGGCTGTGGAGACGTGGTTTAGCTGGAGACAGTCTTCACATCTGTTGAAATTGCCCTCTTATCTTTAACATTTGGAAAGCTATGTTTGCTTTGCTGCCATACGTTTTAAAGTTACTCCTTTTCCTACACTAGATTTGTGCTTCATTGGCCTCTTAGACATTCTGACTACTCATCTCTGCTGGTAGTGAGCCAGGTTGTACTGGCAGTGATGGCTAGGTCTTGGAAATCCACTGTTCTGCTGACAGGTTAAAGAACTTTCAAACCTAGCCCAAGTTGACTACATTATAGAATGAATGATGGCTATTTGTCGGAACTCTGTTGAAGGATTTGTGACCCAGTGTTTCTTACGGTGCTTATGTTCAATCTATGTGGCACTTGGAACTGTCCCACCTCTTTCAAATTCAGCTGTTCACATGGCTTAAAATTGGACGGATTTCAGTCCGTAATTACGCGCCGGAGTGCGCAAATTATGGCTGGAATACGTCCTAGTCATTACGGTAATCCACAGTTCTCATAGAGAACTGTGGATTACGTCTCCTCTCCCTGCTCGGTGAATACGCCGAGGGGGGAGATAAGTGACATGTGAATTACCAGCGGCGTATACACGCCGGTGGTAATGCACGTCTATGGGCCAGCCCCCCGCTCCCACCCCCGCTCGCACCCCGCCCCCGGCCACACGGCGTAATTGCGGGGCGTAATTACGCCCTGCATTTAAGCCGTGTGAACCTAGCCTAAGGCAATGTTCACACGGCTTATTGCCGACGCAATTGCGGGGACGGATTTCACCCCGCAATTACGCCGGCTGCCGTGCAGCGGGGGTGGGGGGCCGTCAGCTCGCCGGCCCCATAGACATTCATTATTCACGGCGCGTACACTCCGTAAAAAATGTGCATGTCACTTTCTCCCCGCCCGGCGGATTCGCCGAGCGAGGGGGGAGAACTGTGGATTACCGTAATGACAGAGACGGATTTCAGCCGTACTGCAGCGCAAATACGTCGCGCAGTACGGCTGAAATCAGCGCCCAAATAAGCCGTGTGAACGAGGCCTTATCCTCACTCTTTGGTCTTTGATCTGTGAATCTTGTTTAGGCCCTTATAGTGGTTGAACTTAAGTAAGGGCATTAACTGACTGGTTATTTTTAACAGACTTTAGACTAGTTTTATTAGTGATTTCTCCTTCTGAAGAGCCATTCTTCTCTCTTACAGTAAACTGTAAAATGTAAAGCAACCGTATACACTTGCACTTGTGATCCATGTCATGAATGCTTCATGGTTCCCTTTGTATCGTACTCTAGCAGCCATATGGGTCATATATTGTTCAATACAGTTTTGTATCAACTGTTTTGCTTGACAGTGAATTCCTACATTAATTCTCCCTCCCTCTTCCTTCTTTAGCCTAGCGGCCACATTTTCCCTCTGTTTTTCCAGATATCTAAAAACGGAGGCGCAGTAGAACTGAAGTTTGTGTAAGACGTATGATGTGAAAAACGTTGACCTTCCCAACAAATCTCTCCTTACTACCTTAACAAATCACACAACAACCTCATTGTGGTGAAAAGGGCAACTTTTTTACCTTTGTTAACTAAATACAAAACACATAATAATAAACTTTACATTCACAAAATAACACTGTAATGTTAAAGATTTATTAGTCAGGTAAAGAGTTCTTGAAAGCCCATAACTTTCCATCCACTACTTTTTGGCCTCTCCCTTAGTTTTGCTATAGCTAGCCAGAGGGACTAGTTGCCATCCTTCCTAAGTACCCTGCCTCCAAGAAATCATCTGACAGGATGAATAGATTTACCCAAACCTCTAATTACCATAAAAAAATTGAGGTCAATGACCCCCTAAAATTAACTCTTTGCATATGCCTTTTTAAATACCATCAAAGACTCCTCATCCTACTGCAACCGTGTCAAAACATGTTAAGTCTCACAAGCAACTAGGGTGATGAGCAGATATCTCTCCTGAGCATCCAGTCAGAAAAGGTCCTCCAGTCTACTGAACCCTCCTTATAAAGATCCCACCTCTCCCTGCTTCTGCTCCAGCCGACACACTGCCATAAACCCCTATAACCAAGCTACCCTGCACTATCCTACTCCCCCTCTTATTCGCCCCTGCCTTACTACGTTTTGTAGGTTTCCTTTCACTTGATTCCAACTTCTTGCATTGCAGGTGGCTGGGAGAGCTGCTCTTCAGGGAGAAGCTTCAGTCTTAGAATCAGTGCAAAACACTTTATGTATTAGAAGGGTTCTAAGGGAATAATGTTCTAATGGGTCCAAGGATATAAGAATATCAAGGAGGAGGGGCTGCAATTTTTCGAACTAGACTCTTTCGTTACTGTATATGCCTGTGTCTTTTTAAACTATATTACTTTTAATTCTGATTTCTCACGATGAAAAGTTTGATTGTACAGTCAGAATAGCATATGTTGGTTTTCCATAATGCCAAGATATATTTGAGAAATCAAAACACAGCAGTTCAAATTAATTCAGTCTGTTTTTAAATAAACATTTTTAGAAGAAAATGAATAAGTTAAATTGCCGTCCTTTCTTTGTGCCTCCCAGAGAAACATGACATACTTGGACTTTTATTTTTTTCAGATGTTTATTAAATCCACATAATCCTTTTTTTCTGTATAATACTATAATAGCAGTTTGAGTGATATACACTTGTGAATGTGGAGCTCTAGTGGACTTTATTATTCTCCAGCATTTTTAAAATGGTGCTATTGACATTATTTTAATATTTTTTTTATTCTTTAGCACATGTAGCACAGTAACAATGCTTTATGTCTCAAAACTTTACCTTATGTCTCAAACATTACTACCAGTATTCTGTAGCAAAGAATAAAATAGTACTGGTGTGGTGCCTTACCACACAAGAGAGAAAGTGCCTGTAACATATTTTACACCTTTTTCATGACCCTGGGGCCATGGGTGTGAAGAAGTGGTAGCCACAGTGTCAAAGGGTATTGGACAAACCTAAGCCTGGTCCCTTCTCTCCAGTTGCCCTAACGTGACATCATGGACTATCACAAGACCAACAGGTGCAAGGGTGAACTTCCTATGGAGATGACAGTGCTGCAGAAATTCTAACCACAGTGGCAAAATTGGACCAACAGCAGCTTGGTCCCTTTTCACCAGTTTCCCCACAGTAGCAGTGGGGTCTATCATGAGCACCACGGGCGCAAGGGAGCACTTTATATGTAGAAGGGAGTGTTGCAAAAGTTCTAGCCACAGTGACGAAGGGTATTGAACCAACCTGAGCTTGGTTCCTTCTCTCCAGTTGCCCCACAATAGCATCATGGTCTATCATGAGCACCATGGGCGCAAGAGTGCACTTCATGTGGAAAGGGGAGTGCTGCAAACGTTCTAGCCACAGTGTCAAAGGGTATTGTACCAACCTTAGCTTGGTCCCTTTTTGCCAGTTGCCCCACAGTATGAGCATGCTCTAGCATGCGCACCACAGGCGCATGGATGCACTTCCTTTGGAGAGGGGAGTGCTGGTAAATTTTTATCCACAGTGACTTAAGGGTTTCAAACCTGAACTGGGTCCCTTCTCTCCAGTTGCCCCACAATACCAGCATGATCTTCTTTTAAAGTGTCTATACCCCTTGTAACGAATGAAGGTTCAGCTTTCAGCCATAACTTTAGCTGCATAGATAAATAACTTTACTAAAATCTGGCTGCAATAAACAAGGCTACTTTTTAACAGGTCGTTTTGATCAGTGAGGTGATATGGCCTTGCTGAGTTTTAAACCTACTCTGGGGGATCAGACGAAAGCTAGCTATAGATTAAATTAGAAAATTTCAAATTTTTGGTAGATTGAAGGTTCTACCTGCCACTACAGAAATAACCTAAGCCTTCTTCCAAACTTCTGTCAGTACAACTTTCGGCATGCAGTTTTCATGTATCTATAATCACCTTAACAATGTTTGTGGAAGAGGTTCTTAATTATCTGCCTGTAGTTCTTAGGGCATGTCCCCACGGCACTGGTTTTCGGCCGAAAATGAGCACAATTGTGCTCTATGGAAAACTCGTGCAGCAGTCCCCACTGCACGGGTTTTACGGCAGGTGGTTTTGCCGCCAGCGGCCCGGCAGCAAAACATTGAACAAACACCATCTTCCGTCCGAAAACCGGACGGAATGTGTGCTTCTCCAAGAGAGGGGGGAGGGCTCTTCTCCGCTCATCGCGGAGAAAAGCCGTCCCCCCCGCGGCCGTGGGGACAGGCGCAAAACAGGACAAAAAATGGCAAACCGGCCGGTATTTGTCCTGTGCCGTGTGAACGCACTCCTGGAAGACATAAGAACTCTTCTTACAGGTCTATTTATCCGTTCTAAGAAAGTGTATACATGTAGAAAGAAAATTCTACAGGACTGCTATACTAGGCGGCTTCTCCTATACACTGGAAACATCTTGGCAGATTTGCCTCTGCATCATGGTGTCATAAAATGAGTGTTCAACCCCAAAATAAAATGTTTTGTAGAAACAGTTTTATTTTTCAGTACATGGATACAAATCCAGACAGACTGGTGGACAGAAATGATTAAAACTTGGATGCAAGATTATGTGTACGCTAATCTGGCATAGTAAAAGAACTAATGAGATAAGCATGCCTTTTGAGTAATGTGTGTGCTAATGCAAATAAGGTTATGTGAGGCAAATATAAATAGACATCAATTAAAACATGTCATACTTTGTGAAAAGTTCAGCCGCATATGTATTTTGTCCTGAAAATGTACACATTCTGTCACTTAGTTACTTATTTTAAAATGTGCTGCTTTAAAAAATGTATTTCAGGAAAAAAAAAATCGAAACAAGTTATATGGCGTCCTTTTAAATTAATGTGCTGCCTGTGCCATGCTCTGATGTGCCAGGTCCTACAGAGAAACAGACATTCTCTGCTCTGAAGTAGGTTTGAAACTGAGAAGCTCATTTTATTAACCCTGTATACTCAATGGGAAGATTAAAAGTGGAACTTCTAAACCAGACAGCCCCTTTAAAGAAAATAAATATATTGGGAAATAAGTAGAAATGAAGGCGTGATGAGATAAAAGAAATCTAGTCAGGCTTGTATGTCTTTCCCTCCATCACAATTCTTCAAATCCTTATTTTGGTATCCTGCCATGAAATTTCTATTCTGCTTTTTATCCCAAACTACACAACTTCAGTAGATATAATAGTGTATAGCGGATACACAGCCTGACATTACGACTTTTTATGAGGGTTAACATACAGCATTTAATCAGCATTGCCTTTTAATATTTTCCAGGTGATATATCTGACTGAAAGGCTGGTTGGTATTCTCTGGTCCAGGGCTGTCTTATCCATTGGGCACACTAGGCAGTTGCCCATGGCAGTCAGATATATGTCTGAAAAATCCAGGAGAAATGGCCTGGTATGATTGCATGTGCTTGAACCAAGGCCAGTGCACTGTTTTGCCCGGCGGCCCATTAGGCTGTTGAGACTGCTATGATTCAGCCTGGTTTACATATGCAACTGAGGTTTCTTTAGGAGCCTTCATCATAGATTATGTCAAAAGTTAGAGATTAGTGCAACATGTAGTGCTATTTTTTCCATTTAAATGATGGACACCATGATGAAAATCCAGTGGACCCCATTAGGTGTCCATAATGAAACTGATTCGGCACCGTTGTTATTCCTGATTTTCTATTCTTCTGACAGAAAACAAAAAACGGAAATAATAGCGCAGATTTGAGCCAGGTCCTATATATATATAAATGGGAATTGGTGTTATATCATATATCTGTAAGAAATGAATACTCGGCTTTTATAATTTCCTGCCTGATGAAGTTCAAATAGCTTTTTTTTTTTAAGAAGACAATGCTGTACTTCAGACTTTAATATTCTAGTAGTCTCATTTACCTAGACAGTTACGTTTACAACCTTCTTAAAAGAAGTAGACGGCAAAGAGTTTAATAGTTTTAGGCTAGCGTGTCACCTGCCATTTTGAAGACACATTATAAGTAATGGGGCTGCATCACGTGCCTGGAGAGATTTCAAATACACGTTTCTCCACTTTTAACAGCAGAAATGACTTAAAAGCCCTCAAAAGCCATTTGGGATCACCTGTCAAGAGGCCAGAAATGCATCCAGTGCTGGCATTGAGCAATTTGTTTCATTCTTTCTCTGCAAGTATTTATGACACACATTTGCTTTCATTTTAAGAGGTTTTGGCACTTTATGCAGCTATTAGGCCAATTTATTATTTGAACTTTTTCAGCCTTTGCCTTGCAGGCAAAGAAGAGAGTCACGGTTCAGCTCTCAATTCCGTCTGACACCTGCCATGCCGTGTCTCTTTTCATTTAATACAACTCTCTCCCACCGGACAGCAGTCTCACTAATTTTATTTTAGCATCATTAGATTTGATGGAACCCACTCTCGGTCAGTCAGATGTTTTCCATTAGGGCATCCTGTTTGCGTCTACAACACCTCAATCTTTCTCAATTAGCTGGATGATTTACTAAAAGTATAAGTTAATTTGTCAAAGTTCTAGAATAGGGGTATATTGTATGATGTATGATTGTGCAACTCTATTTTAATAATTTATACATAGCCTCACCTTATTTTCCAGCTACAAGCCTCACGTTTCAAAACTCATAGAATAAGTGTCCCTACAGTCGTTACTGTCCAGAGTAATCAGTTAGTGGCCATGAGTCAATTAAAGAGGGTCTGACAGCTCTCCTGACATGTCTATTTTATTAAACACTTACATTTGAATATTTTATAACCTTTCTGGAGCATTTTTGTTCAATCTGATTAATGACTGGTTTAATGTGTATATATTTTAAAGGAGCAGATCTTATAAGGCTCTGTATGTAGGTTCGGTTTGGCCGGCTTGGTAGCAGGGGAAACCCGTGCTGCGCCCCTGGGCATAGTGGTCCTCTTGGCAAGGTGGGGCACCGAGAATAGCAAGCCTGGGGCTGCGATTTGGGAAGAAAGGCAAATAAAGAGAGGCAAAAAGCTATGAAAATCTTTACAGGTTGCAAGAACGGAGCAGTTGCATGTGCAATTTTCCCTAATAAAAAGACTCTACACAAGAAGAATTTGAGTAATGAGGTACTTAAAAGGCACATCACACAAATATATGGAATCTGGTGGACCGTGCTGATATTGTTTTTAATCAAAGCCATGAAGTAGTACAGAAAGGTCACATACCCCTCTAATGGTGGCATATTGTGGGGATTATACAAATCTGTAATGACATTGTGCTTGAGGCCTTAGGAAGCAGGATGTCATGATCATGCCAGAAAGAACTCCAGCTTTGAGTTCTGGTCGCCGGCCACGGCCGTTGCGACGTAAGCCGTGGTTTCTGACATAGTGTTTACGTTTGTGTTTACTAGTGTGAACTGGGTTTTCTTCCCTGCTATCTTGATTGATTCCTGGCCGACGCCCGGACCAGGAATCTTCCAGCACTCCAAGGTTTAACCTGGCTCCTTGCTTCTGGGTGATTGACAGCTCTACCTTCCTATCTGGTCTTCTGTTTCTTCCTCCTATTGCCTTTGTCCTTAGTTCTCCTGGAAGGTATTTAAGGTCTCTTCTCTCTCTTCTCCTTGCCTGTTATACTGGTCTGTTTCTGCCTATAACTCACCCTCTTTATTCTGTGCCTCCCTGGTGACCTTACTCTGCTTGTTTCACGTTTATTCTTCTGCCTTCTGACTTTGTACCCGTTCCCGATAGTTACCGACTTGGCTTGCTTGACCTTCCCATATTGTGTTTGTATTGTTTGTCTGCGTCTTGTGTTTTCACGCTATTCAGTATAGTGCTCAGTCTTCTGGTTGGGGCCGACCTATTAAGGTGTCGGGCACCTCAAAAGGCAGTGACAGTTGTTGGGACCAGTGTCAGGGCCTCACACTGTCTGTGTCTGTTCGTGCGCCCCTGACGGTCCCTTACACAGGATGTATAAAATTGTCAGAGTACGTTGAGTACATGATATGAGTCTGATTCCAACAGAGGTGGATTTTCATATCTGCGTCAAAGAAAGGGTGTGCTCTAAACTGAAATGAAAATTATTTGTAAAAGGAGAGACTAAGACTTTGTTCACACTTGTATTTTGCTAGTCCACTAAGATTTTTGGTATTTTAGACAACAAGAAAAGTGTGATCTACAGCGCTGTTCCTCTAAAACTATTAAATGAATAAGCACCTACATACAAAGTAAGCATAAAAAATGTGGACTCAGTTATAACTGAAGAGAGCAGATATATAAAATAATATATTTTGTTTTACAATATAATTGGATGATAAAATACACTATTCAGATAAGGCAGCAACAATCCATAAATATGAAAATAATTTTAAATTGATATCCAATTATAATTATAAGTACTGAAGAACAGTGGTCACAAAGTCTCAAATTAGTGGTGAATACATGTGGAACAACAAATACAATCTAAATACAATAAATGCAAAAGTCAATACATAATTAAAGAAATAAAAATATATACAATATATTATTAAAGAGAGAATTAATAACCAAAATAAGATATGAAAAACCTGATAGACGTAAGGAAAAGACCAACTCAGAAGAGTAGCTCTGAAACCAACGCGTGTTTTGCTCAAACTTTATTCGGGGTGACACAAAATTACTGAAACTTATCAACAGACTCCTGAATTTGTTAGGATATCTCAGCAGTCTTTTGAAAATGTATGTTATAAATGGAAGCTAGTGTACACTGAGGTTCATACTTGTATTTTTTGTATCCACTCCTCGTACAGTGGTGCCTCAAGTCACAATGGCATCAGGCCACAATGTTTTCAACATTGTATGTTAAGTGTGGTTTTAATATAAACCGTCCCAGACACTAATCCAGTCTATTATCATGAACATATTACTTATAAAACATTTGTATTAGCGCAGTGCATGCAGTGATTGGCGGTCTAGTAGCGCCTCTCTACAGTACAGTGCAGTACTACATGTCCTGTACTGCTCTTTATATATACCAGGATGAGCGGCTCCTTTGGGCACCAGGTGAAGATGCCCCATTTTAGTTTTTTCTGGTACACTGTGTATAAAGAACATGACCCAAAGAAGCTCCTATCCTCAAAATAGAAACTGATTTATAAGCTTTCAGCAGCTCTTACTGACTGCTATATGAAAGAACTTTATTTGCCTGTATTAGTTATCTACATAGTTTTCTTTCATCTTCATTCTGCATTATATTAAGTAACATTTTGGGGCCTCAGAAACAATTACTAGTTATTCTTCAGGTTATAGTTTCAACATACAGTGGTCATCCCAGAGTCAATTAATATTGTATGTTGAGGCTAGGTTCACACGGCTTATTGCCGGCGTAATTGCGGGGACGGATTTCGCCCGCAATCATGCCGGCTGACGTGTAGCGGGGCGGCAGCTCGCCGGCCCCATAGACAACCATTATCTACGGTGCGTATCCCTCTATGAGAACTGTGGACTACCGTAATGACTGGGACGGATTTGCGCCGTATTTCGCGTAGAACGGCGCGGAATACGTGACCAAATCCGTCCCAAAATAAGCCACGTGAACATGGCCTGAGGGACCATTGTATTGGCTAAAAACAGCACTATCAAAAAAAAAATAGCAGGTCTATGCTTTGTGAATAAAACTTTACACTGGTTCATCAGTGATACCAAACTTTAATGGTTACACAGAACTTATCCCTTAAGGGTGGTTACTTAAGAGATCATGTTAATTGGAAAAAGGAGGTGTATTATCACAAGGAAATGAATATTTACTTTAACATGTCATTTAAAGAAGTGTGTATTTTGTCTAATGGAAATGTATCCTTGTATTTTAGGTAGAGGAATACTCCAGTTACTATTGATCCAATGTGTATTATTAGCACTCTGTATAAATAAGAGATTTCAGACGCATTTCGGAATGGGAATAATATTAGTCAAATTCGCTCAACATAAACAGTTCAGCTTCTTATCCAGGCAAACTTTAGGAGAAAAGAGATGAGTGAAGGTAAATATCTACATAAGGAAAGCATTTTCAGAACAGAAATGAACTCAAAATATAGGGATTACATTATGGGCTGCTTAACCAAAAACATGCTAATCTTAAACAAAAAGACAAGCTCCTAAAAGTTCGAGTTCCTATTCCTAAACCGTCAAGTATTCTGTTCATCTATGAACTGGAGATACACACTGCATAATTTATTTTATCGTTGTATGTGTTTCTGATCATCTGACAATAAAATCTATATGTAGTCTCACGGCCTCGGTTTGATGGATTTAACTTAGAATGCATTTATGGTGACATGTCCCACTAGGGCTGCGCCATTTTTTGGGGTGTATTTTGCACTTAAAAACTGTTGACACCCTATTCTCTAAATAAATGAATTGTAGCACACCAAAACTAGGCGCATTATATGCCAGGTACGACACATTTGAATGCGCCAAAAGTAGACGCATCAAATATGCTAGAAATTATATGCTATGCGCCTAGATTAGGCGCATCAATTTTACTATGCAAGGTATACCAGATGTCAGATTTTTCACAGGTGCATTCATTCAGACGCACTGTACACTCATTCAATGCACCTTTAAACTGGCGTGGCGGCGCCTCTTTTCTGACATGTCGCCCTTAGTGCCTACAGACATTACAAAGATGCTCCACTTTACATTGGTTCACTATACCAACAATGTTAGTTCTGCGAATGCAAAGTTTTATATTAAGTTGCTTGTACTTATTGAGTTAGGATATAAAAGACCAGAATAGCTCATATGTGTCCAAAACATTTCCACAGAAATATTGAGGCACAAGTATGAAAATTAGTATTTTTTGCCATACAGATGTAGCAAAGTTGAACCTGACAGATAATGCAACAAAATATTGAAATAACGAGTTTAAGGGTACGTCGCAGAAGCAACTGGAGGTTTCTTTAACAGATTTATTAAATGTAAGCTATTAAACATTAGGTAATTTTAAGGGCCTGGCTCACAGTTTCTTAGTCTTTTGGTACCGCGTAAGGCACTGCTATACTTCGAACATGATCTACGACGGTATGCGATAGGGTGGGAGTCGCACTCTCTGTCCACATGTAGTCTTCTTGCGTCACCCAGACTCTCTTGGTGCCAACTTCCCCCAATATTTTCACTAGGTGCCTGTCTCAAATCAGTAACTTTTTGTTGAAAAGGACACCGATCTCTCTTTCTTACTGTCACCTCTCTAAGGGTATCCAGAACTACATATCACACGCCACAGAATTTTATCTCAACTTTTTAATGCTTTTCAATGGCCTTTGTTTAGAGTTATTAGCAGATAACACAGAGAGCCGTGATATCATGGTCCAGGTAAACTCTGCAACATCCATACATACACGTATGTTGAAAATGGTGTATGCACATGCCCCACATTTGTTTGCGTCTTGTCTCCATTTGTGGCATTTGCAATTCTTTCTGTGTGAAGACATGTTGGAAATCTTACAGTATGTCAGGCAGCCACTGCAGATCCCAATACTTCTGACACCTGACCAATAGGTCCCTGCGCTGGTCACTACAGAAACAAATGTGCAATGGTGGTTGAAAATTTGTGAACCCTTCAGAATTTTCTATATTTCTGCATAAATCTGGCCTAAAACTGCAATAGAGTTTCACTCCTTAAAGTGCATGAAGAGAACCAAATCAAATGAGTCAAAATTAGTAAGTGATAATTGTATGTGGATCTTTGCTTTCAGTTTGTGATATGACCCCATTGTACAGCAACAACTGCATTTAGATGTTTCTGGGAATTGTTGCTTAGACCTGCACATTGGTTTGGAGGAATTTTAGTCTATTATTCATTATTTGAAAGTGCCATTAATTCCAGTACTGTTGAGGAGGATTATATACATAACATAGGTCTAGCCAAAGTACAATGGCGACACTAATTGACTAACAACTGTTACAGAGGGAGAGAGGACCTTGCCCACAAAGGCTTACAATCTACAAGGGAGGAAGAAAGAGACAGAAGGTGAGGGGCAGATATATTTGTGGGGTGATGTAGGGGCAATAGAGTTATTGTACATTGTATGCTTTCCCGAGGTTTTCAGGTTACATTTTAAACTAGTGAGGGTGGAGGAAAGTCTGGTGTGTTGGGGTAATGAGCTGCAGAATGTGGGGGAAGCACAAGAGAAGTCTTGGAGACAGTTATGCGAGGAGCAGAGCCTCATACAAACCAGCTTCAACTCCGTTATGTTGGTGGGTTTCTTCCAATAAACTGTTCATTTCAGGTCCTTTCACAACAACTTTGATTTGGCCTTTCCAAAACCTTAACCTTATTCTTTGGTAGAACGTCTTGGGTTGTTGTCTTGCTGCATGATCCACGTTTCTCTTGTGAGTCAGCTCACAGACAGATGTCCTGACATTGTCCTTTAGAATTTGCTTGTATAATTCAGAATCATTGTATATCATTAAGTGTTCATTCAATATTATTATTGGGGGATTGTTGTTACCTAGGTAAAATTATGATTAGAATGGTTGGGCACTGCTCTAAGTTATTTAGCCAATGTTGTTTTTATTTTGCCTTTGCTTTATATACATAATGATGCTGGTGCATCTCCAGTTTTTATATCCTAACTACGACATTTATCTGTCTCCTACAGGATATTACATTATTTTTACATATTCTGTTGCTGGACACTTGCATCTAACCGTGGAATATACTTGAGATAGTGTGTTCTTCTGCAGCTAATTACAAGTATGTGTGTGTGATCTTCTTTCACAGTGTTGAGAGGTAACCTGCTCTCACTGCTTCAGTCTGTCATCAGGGTCCTATAAAATATTGCTATGATGGAAGATAAAGACAGTGTATTGGATGAGGTTAAAGGAAGGTAATAATATTTTGGATGGACAATTAGCAAAAAAAAGAGAGAAAACCATTCCTTGACCTTTATATGGCATGTGTGCATTTTTTTTTAATAAATCATTGCTTGGATTCATCATCCAAAATCCAGATTTAAAGGGAAAGCTCAGTCAATACAGAATTTACATAAAAATAAAATGAGTACACACAAGCAGGTCGTTGTACTGAGTGATACTGATTTGATTATTTATATACCTTATCCCAAATGTTGTAGACCTCCAGTCAGGGTGTACAGAGGTTACTTGCACTAATTTGTAAAATTTATGGATGACATGACATTGTGGATTTCATATAGAGACAATAGACACTTGAGTGTATGAAGTAACTCATCTTGTAGGACACTCACATATAGCTTTAAATAGATTAATATATACTGATGATAGTGATAACTTATTTTTATGTCCTCTGTTGATTTGTGTTTCATCTTTCTCAGTCTAACCCTTTTCTACTAATTGAATTTAGTTGACTTGACCAAAACATGGCAATACTAAGGTTTAGCAGAATTGTGGTTCCCAGACTTCCCAAAAGAATCTTTAGCTGCTTCTTGGTTGTATATGTTTTTTTTCCATTTTAAACAATCAAGGTTTTAGTGCTCTTTAGGTTTCCTCAACCAGCTAAAATGTATTTGGAATTGGGGTGTAACAATATAATGCCAGCATTACATATACAGGATAAATTGGCATTATTCAATACACATGTGGTGTTTCTTCTCCAAAAGAAATACATTCTTTTTCTACAAGTCTAACAGTGACAGAGGACTCACTATCATACGGCACATTTATGTCCAATCGTCATATGATTTATAGACTCTGAAATTCCCAGCATATATCTTAAAAACATAAACAGGGAGAGGACATAATGCATTTATATATTTCAACCTAATTATTTTGCCACAGAGCTTTCATTTTATTGTAGCAGATGTTAAACTCATCTAGAGCCAATATGTGTTTTTCTCGCTATAACCAGATTGGATTTCTTCTTTCCTGAAATATCCTTACCTAAATATCACTTGCTGGTCTATATCATTTTATAAAAGCTCCTGAAATGAAGCAATTGATAGGAAAGATATTACAGATTTAATGCTGTCTGCGGCTGGCTGTAAAAATAACATGGAAAATGTGATAATTTTACACGTTGCCCTTATCATTACACTTGTGTGGTTGCAGTAACTGAGACGAGTAATGAGATGAGTATGGAGGATTCAAATGTTATGTATTTTAGAAAAGTCATGTATATATTTCACTTTTTCCATAAGTCAAGTATAAATTGCTTAAATTCACGAGGTTGTCACTTCGATTATTTGATTGAGGAATCTTTGGCTTTTATAAGGGTGTTTGATTGCCTTTTGCCTCAAATGTGCCCCTATTAGGTAGATATACTACTCAGTCCCTGGCTTTTAAGAGCTAATTAACCTTCTCTTTAGACATTCTATGCCATTCAAAGAAAACATAATGTGACAATTAAACAGTTAAATACCAGTCTTAAATCTAAAGTGGTTTTTCAGGAGTATTAAGACATTAAAGAGGAAAAGAAGTCAAGAAATATTCTGCAACTAATGATTTCCATCTTAAAAGGACTATAGTATGTTTAAAGTCTGATTAATGATCAGAAATGTTTTTGTATTAGATACATCATTCTAAGAAAAGGGCCTTTCAGAACAGTATGCCTAGAAAATTGTATCTGGCTTTCATTATTGGTAATTGGATCTCTCGGATATAGCTATACACTGACAAGCAAAAGGGTAACAATGTTTTACACTTTTGACATTCAGGCTACAGCTTTGAATGTTAGACTACCATCATTTTATAGACAATCATCTTGACATTTCAAACATAAATTTAACTTGAAACTATTTAGCATATGCTTAGTATATACAGTAGATTCTTGTCATGTAACTACATTGTTACTGTTCTGTTTCTAAAAATCTACATTTAAATGTTTTCTAGTTTGTTAGCGTTTCGTAACTCCATATTTAGCTTTCAACACTGCCTGAATCCCTCTGGGTATACTCTTGATCACATTCATCATATCTCAACTGAAGTCTGATCCCAGGTCTCTTCTACATGTTCCCAATGTTGGTGCAGACTGGTTGACTCACTTGGGTACGAATTCAGCTTTCTCTTCAACTCTACGCAAGTGTTTGATTGGGTTGAGATCTGAGGACTATGGGGGCTAACCCAGCATCTCTACTTCATTGTCTGTAAGGACTACTGACCCAATAACGATTTTGTTGCAGCCTCAGCCAGGGTGTGAATTGGTACTTAATGGGTTAAGCATTTGAGCCAATCCCTGGCTGGAGCGGGAGTTTTAAACCTCTTTATGTCTGCCAGTCTCTGCTGGTGATTGCTTTTTGTGTCCTAGCTGTCTATTTTGCTCTGTTGTGTCGTTCTGCTGGATCTTGGATTTGGACTTGTCTTTCTGGTTACTCTCCCATTCTGTCCTTTGGTACTTCGCATACTCCTGGTTTGACCTCTGCCCATCTGACTGTTCTTTATTTGTTTTCTGTGGGGTCTGTTTCCTGTTTGTTGTACGTTTGTCTTCAGTCTGTTTGGCACACGTTTTACTAGGTACAGCTTAGGAAGAGGTTAGAGTGTGGGTTCGCCCTTTTTCAGGGCAGTAGCCCTGCTTAGGCATGGTAAGCCATGGCGAGACTAGGGCATCCCTTACATTGTTATTATACCATGTCTCTGCCAATCTCAACATATGCTTTGGGTCGTTGACAACATTATGTTGTCCTGTTCATACCCATAGCACTCGAGTGTATGAAGTAACTCATCTTGTAGGACACTCACATAAAGCCCAGCATTGAGGTCAACATTGATCATGGTCAAGTATCCAACACCTTTGGCTGTGAAACAACTTCATATCATCAGGCTTCCTCCACCAAATTCAACAGTTCCTTAAATTTTTTGATCCAATTGCTTTTCCTTTGATTCTTCCAGAACCATTTGCCCCCATCAGAGCCTAGTCTATTGACTTTCATTTCATCACTCCAAATCATACGTTTCCAATTTTCTACTGTCCAATCTGTAATACTCGTCACACGGTGCTTGCATGGACATCTGGGATCTCATTATTATGAAGCATACGGACCACCTCCTCTGACTTGTTTGCCGTGCCAGAACTGATCTTGTGATTAGCCAAATTGTTGACTCCAGCATTTTGCCTGGATGTTCACAATTTGGCTTTTGAATAGATGGATGGACTTCATTTCATATTCTTCCAGTTGTCAGGGCCTCACATTATGCAGTTTGGCAATTTTCTTGGCCGAGAGATGCCATCGATGAGCTGGATGATGCTGCTTCTCTTTTCCTGGGAAATCTTCTTCATGGTTCTTACTCGATTTTAACCAGTGACCTTTTGCTTGGAAATCAACTTAATAACACACTGATCTATTGGGGAATGTGAGAACAGGTTGTTATTTGTAGTAACAAGAAGAAAAAGATTGTCCCATCACCAGGAGCAAAACCGTAACAATGCAGTTACATGACAAGAATCTGCATAACTAAGCATATGCTAAATAGTTGCAAGTCAAACTTATGTATGAGATAGCCATGATTGGCTGTAAAGTTATGGTAGTCTCACATTCACAGCTGTAGTAGATGGTGAGATATTGAGCCTGAAATTCAATAGTTCAAAACATTGTTATCCTTTTGCTCATCAGTGTAAGTAAAACAATTACTTGTTATTTCTGTATATAGCTTACATCACACTCAATTATAAATCAGTACACTTCAAGCTACCAAGCTCCCCATAGTGGTGGCTTCAGGCATTATTATCATCTTACATCATTTTTTTTGCATCATATGTTAACAGTACCATTTCAATTATATAAATATATATTTAGATATAAATATATATATAGTACATACATATAGGCATTTATATATATATATATATATATATATATATATATATATATATATTAATATACACACATATATATAGAGAGAAAGAGAGAGAGAGAACCTTATTTGTGCGGTGGAGTTGAAGTTCTGCCAATCTGAAGGGTTTTGTTTTTGTGACCTTTATGGTGAAAACATTGATGTCAGCTTTATTTGCAAATCAGCACAATTAGAACAATATTAAATTCATACAGTATTAACGTTTTTCTTTTGATAAATAAAAAAAAAAAAAATTTCCTGGCACATAACTTTTTTTTTTATTTTTTTGCTTTTCTGTTGACATTGCTGTCTTATTTTTTTATTGTGCTACCTATAGCCTTTTGGGGATGTGAAGTGACCAAAAAATAGCCATTCTGGAGTTTGGTATTTTTTTTTTTGTACATCGTTCATCCTGTGGAATACATATTTTAATATTGTTGAAATTTCTGAATGTGACAATAACAATTTTTTTTTATTGTTTAGATTTTTTATATGATAAATGGGAAAAGGGTTTTCGTTTTCAATGTTTGTTTTTTCTTTATGTTCAAAAATTTTATTTAATTTTTATTGCATTTTGTTCTTTCCCCTGGGAGACTTAAACATGCAATCTTGATATTTAGACTTCCAGATGCCATGATAACCACAGTCTGCTGTTATGTTGTGGTTAGGGACAATAAGCTGAAATGTCACAGTTGTTATTGGCTTTGACGTATGAGGGATTCGGGGCAACATTTCCCAACACGCCGACATCAGTTTTTTGGTCTATTTTGCGCCAAAACCACTTTTGACCCCATATTCTTGATGTAAATGAACTGTTGTACACCATAACCAGGCGCATTATACGCCGGGCACGACAAATTACGCATTACATACACTACCAATGATATGCTATGTGCCGCGATTTTAGGCGCATTAAGTCTAATATGCAAGGTATACCTGACGCCAGATTTCTGGCGCACGTTACACTGATTTAATGCGCCTAAAACTTGCGTGGAAACGCCACTTTTCTGACATGTCGCCCTAAATGTCTAGGGTCAGAGTTATCTCTGATTTTGGCTGTGTGAGCTACATAGATGTTGAGGTATCCTGGCTCAGTGGAACAAATGTTTGTGGGCACAGAAGGCTGGGGACTTAAATGTGCTCAAAATGAGTCCAAAGGTAGGCTTGCAGTTCAGCCCTGCATTCCATAAAAGTGCCTCATTTTGATCCACTTTGTTCTCTATTCCTCACATGTTCTTATTTTCTGTTAGAAGTTAGATTTCCAAGATTATAGTGATATTATCTTTTTGTAAACCCCTTTGTTCTATTAAACCATTTTATTGCAGAGAACAATAGTCCAGATTCCAGTAGAAAGAAGTTCTGTGTTATGCTGCATGGTAAAGCAGGAGTAAATGGAAACAAGCAGATACCAGCTGTAGACAAATTATTCTGGTTATATATTTGCTTGAACAATGTTTGCCTGCCTCTTGCTACCACAATCATAAATATCTGATCACCTGCACAGCGTGCCTGTGTCAATTAATGTTAATTTAGTTGTCTGAACTTTTTGGAAACAATCCCTTTTGAAAATTGAAAGAAAATAAACCATCATGTTTCTCTGTTTGTGGAAAATATGTGTAGTCCTTACCACGAACATTACAAATTTTTATATGAAAATGAGGAGAAAAAATCAAATTTTTACAAATTTGGCCTGCAAGTATCAGTGTTGTACTTCCTAATTCATCAGATCCCTGTTGGTGCAAACAAGGGTGTACCCATCTTGGAAGAAGAGGGCTCGGCCCTGATTAATCACTTAAAGTTTACTGATCAGTGGTCAAAAAGAATACTTCTTTCTATGGGAATGACATTATTAGTCCATTGTTAGCAAATATGGAGTGTGGAATTGGTCCAAGGGTCATAGAAACAGCATAGAAGTGTGAAAAAACACCTGGCCCTTTTGTCCTGGATGGTAAAACTTGGCATCTTAATGAGGGTCGGTTTGATTTATTGGTCTCTCTTCAGTATATACCACTGCAGTTAAGTAATCAATAGCTCCCTATGCAGCCACATTCCCAACATTGAATAGAACAGGTCTAATATTGTCATTTAAGCCAATCATTAATCATCTACTCCAGGGCACTGAGTTTTACACGTTACTTTAGTATGTTATTGACTTAAAATTCAGTAGTATAATTTTGATATTTCATAGTTACACAGTGCCCTAATGTAGATTGTATCTGATCTGGAACAAGGTATACAAATTTGATGTAAAAAATATTTTAAACCAAGTAAAATGTAACTGGTCTTGGACCATTCCTGACCAAATTGGCAGCTATAACTGCAATAAATTTCACTTGAAAAGGTCCAAATTTCCAAGAAAGCCTCTAAAAAACAGAGAGTCCTGTTCTAGTCCATTTATTTTTTTTAGTTTTCTAGAGAAAAAAACAAACCGAATTTTCATGCATTTTAGGAAAATGACCAACCTCATAGTTGTGAACACAACTTAAATAAATGTTGAACCCAATAACCAAAATCTGTATAGCCATTTATAATCTAGAATAATAGATCCAACCTTCAGGGCTGTATTCATCGCAGAGACAAATTGTGCACGTGCGAAGGGTAGCTCAGTTCAGAAACTTCTACAGATGTGGATTTATGTTCTTGTTTTACTTTTTATTTTTATAACAACCTCCCATTTTACACTTTAAAAATTAATGGAAAAGGGGTCTGACATAAAGTATAACTATGTAAGGTGGTAATTTACAGCATATCCACTCACAGCCTAATCAGTGCCAGCTTTCTATGCAGTCTCTAAAAGTTTTTAGTGAGTCTATGGAGAGGCTGGTATGGGTAGTTGTGTATCACCTCTTTCTATGTAAGCTGATGTGAGCAATGGCCCCTTCTCTAATTGAGTGTGCTGAACTCCACAAGCCAATCTTTCTGCTGACATTCTCCTGAACAATGTGCGTGTTCCAGGCTGTTTTGTGTCAAAAATGTTAATGTTTTGGCTCTTGAGGGGTGATGCTACATCTGCTGAACAGATGTGGCAAACCTGTGTGTACCATTATAGCAGAAACTTGACAGTAATAGCATTATCCCTTTATTTTAACAAATGCAAGATGTTAAAATGAAAAAGTCCTCGGAGAACAATTTATAATAGTCCTCTTGCAGTGCAATTGCATGTTGTAATATCCCTGAACTTTTATGAATGCTGCAACATATTTGGGCAGATTCTCTAGTCAGTTTGATAGCAAATTTCTTTTTGAGTGCATCTCTGATCATTGTAATTGAGTCTAATGATTGCAGTAGTAGGGGAAAATGTTTAACATATGGCTTTTGGTATTTTTTTTTTTTCTGGTGGGTCACACAGTGGCACAAGTGTTAAGCTGACACAATTTCGGAAAGTGTGTTATCCTATGACCTTTAAGTGAGTACAAGTCCAGTCCCATAAATTCAGTAATTGTGTAGGTAATTCAAATCACAGGTGAGGATTCCCTTTAAAATAAAGAATATGTTGTGTTTCACATAAACTAATGTCCTTCTTCATAGCAACTAGTTTTTGAAAATGAAATGGGTTACCCACTTCAAAAAATATTATCAAAAGCTAGAAAATGTTATAAAATATAGAAAAAAAGGTACTCACCTTTCTGGATTGAATGGAGATCCAGAGTAGAAGTTCCAGCGAGGCAAGGTTCTTTGTTTAGTAGGGACCATCACGGAATGGATAAAGCCAATCAGGAGCCTTGGAGCTCATGTTGGCTCAGCAATGGGAGCCATGATGCCAATAGTATGTGACTGATGAGGCCACTAATTGGCTGCAGCCATCTTTTAATATGGGAACTGGCCATACCACTGCTATTTCATTCATGCCATGGCTACTGCTTATAGACAGTAATTTTTATAGGGAACATCAAGGAGTTTCATTATTCTGTAGAGGTGAGATGCAGGTAACAGAAGAACTGTTATATAGTCTACGCTATCGGTTTTTGGAAATTAATTAATTTATCTGCTGGAGTTTCTTTTTATTGGGAGTATGTAGAAAAACATAGCTGTATTTTTTCAGGAACAATGCCACTCTTGTCCATGGGTGGTGTTCAGTATTGCAGTTCAACCCTTTTCAAGTGTAAAGGTGTGAGAGTGCAATATCACACACTGGTCAATACATATATGTAATCTCTGGACAAAAGCACTGCCAAAATGTGTGTCGAGGAGGTGCCAATGTTATGGGTAAGGCATTTTGAATATTTGTTCGTATAGATCTTTGCATGCAGTGTAAGCTGTGATATATGGATTGTTATTATCAAAAACTGCATCTGTACCTTACTTGCATTGATTTTTTTTGCATGGATGATGTTTTTAGAACTTTGTCTTGTGTATATCATTTTGTGATACTTGTATGCATCCTATGGTGAGAGTACATCCTGGGATTTGCGATTTTTTTGTGGTTTTCACTCCTTGTAGGGTACCAGTTTTTAATATACCATACTATTTTTTATGGCTTTTTATGTCTTTAAAAGACTCTTGGTAAACTCTTGATTTATTATGGTTATATGCAGACTGCATTGTGAATTTGTCCAGGAAAATAATATATTGTTAGATATCATTTACTGACTTAGATATCATTTACATATATGGTAAAAGTAGATTTGCCGATTACATTATGCATTCATAAACATAGTAATTTAACACACAGATGGGCACCACCTAAAGCTACAAGCACCCAAGTACCTGCACAAGATAAACAGATTTAAAAACACAAAAGGTGATCTTATCAATATAAAAACCTTTATTGCAAAACACTGGACACCAAACAGTTAAAACCATGTAAAAAGGGAATAAATTACACAATAGAACATAGAGACACCCTGATAAGGCACTATGATCCACACTCTCCCCAATACCACTAAAAATGTATATAAATAAGATAATATACAACAGTGGGCAAACAGAGACATTTTTAGCACCAACTAAGGTGATCAATAAATAGCCAAAATGCCAAAGATACAATACCAATACACATGGATACAAATACGCTAATGGGGAGAGGTAAGAAACCCTACACA
The DNA here is from genome assembly GCA_025379985.1 of Phyllomedusa bahiana. Lineage (NCBI taxonomy): Eukaryota > Metazoa > Chordata > Amphibia > Anura > Hylidae > Phyllomedusa > Phyllomedusa bahiana. The sequence goes on along the minus strand of JAODAL010003943.1, from coordinate 115,981 downwards.
TATTGCTGACCCTATCCCGGCTTGATAAAGAGCGTCTTTGTTTGCCTACTATTGTATATTATCTTATATATAATATATGCATACTGTATCAAGCCGGGATAGAGTCAGCGATATGTCTAGGGTTTCTTACCTCTCCCCATTAGCATATTTGTATAATGTGTATTGGTATTGTATCTTTGGCATTTTATTGATCACCTTAGTTGCTGCTAAAAAAGTGTCTTTGTTTGCCCACTATTGAATATTATCTTATTTATATATCTTTTTTGCCATTGATATTGGGGAGAGTGTGGATCATATTGCTTATCAGGGTGTCGCTATGTTCTATTGTGTAATTTATTTGCTATGTGGGATTTTTAAATGTGTGTGTGTATATATATATATATATATGTATATCATACTTGCCAACTCTCCCTGATCGTCCGGGAGACTCCCTGAAAAGGGGAGTCCTCCTGGTCTCCCTGAGGAGTTGGTAAATCTCCCGCTATGGTAGATTTGCCACCAATGTGGGCGGTTTTGCGGCCAGGGGGCCAGTGCCGGTATTTTATTTGTACCTGCCATATCAAGTACTTTTAACTTTTAGAATACACTCTTGGGCATGTCTATCAGGGTATGTTCACATGGCTTATTTGGACGCTGTTTGGACACTGATTTTTCAGCACTTAAAACAGCATCAAAACCTCGCCTGAAACATGCTTCTTCAGAAGAGGTTTTTGATGAGGTTTTAATAAGTTTTGGATGAGGTTTTCTCCCATAAAAATTAATAGCCAGGACAAAACCGTGCCAAAAAAGCGCTCCAAAAACGTGTTGTGCACTATATACACTAGTGCAGTATATGTGGCTGAAAAGGGGCCAAACATAGTCACAAGTTGACAATGTTTGGTCGGTTTTAGCCTAATCCTATATGGCAGCTATACCACTTTATACATCTGAGTACTTTCTTACTGGCTGTGGGTTGCTCTTTAGATAGTGGTGGTGCCAGGGTAAAGCATCATGAGATGCCACCCTGACATCACTTGGTGCATAGAGACCACATTGTAGCTGGGCTCGGAAGGAAAGCTGATTGATGTGCTGTTACCCAGCTTGGATACTGGTAACGTCCAGTAAAGCTGAATGATACCACATCCCTTATCAGCTTTCCTCCAAAGCTGTTGCACAGATGTGAAAAGGGTGTGTGACGTTGTGCAAAAGCGGGCGTGTCATGTAAAACAGAGGGTGTGGCCCACTCAAACCATCAAGGCGGCAAGCTGCAATTCAAAATCTCCCTGAAGGCCACTTCCAAAAGTTTGCAACCATGATACATATATATATATTGGTATCAGGGGCGGTGTGGATCATAGTGCTTTATCAGGGTGTCTCTATGTTCTATTGTGTAATTTATACTCTATGTGGGATTTTTAAATGTTTTTCACTGTTTGGTGTCCTGTGTTTTGCAATAAAGATTTTGATAATGATTTACTCACACCATTTTTAGTACGTTTTTGATCTGTCTTTTTTATTCATAAATAGGTATCAGTGTTTTTTGGCAGAGAAGAGCCATGATTGCTCTAATCATATATGATCTCTTTAAGCAAAAACTTGCATGTTATAGTAGTTTTAAAATCTTCCCCTTGTAGAATAATTGTGTTCAGCCCTTTCTTTGGTCCACACACGTGATCCCGCTCACCATGTTCAGCTGTTCTGGCTCTACTCACCTTTACTTTTTGTTGACTTAACAGGTTTAACAAAGTCTCCTTCCATCATTATCACATAACTGTCATGACATTTAAACACAATGGGCCACATGTATAAAACGGTTTTGGTCTAAAACTCACTTTTTTTCCCCATAGAAACCTATGGGCAAAAAAAGTGAGTTTTAGACCAAAACCGTTTCATACATGTGGCCCAATGTGTCCTTTTTCATAAGCCTACGTGTCACTGAGGAATTGATAACATGTTTTACTCATTAGATTATTACATAAACTCCATATTTTGAATTTCTCACCATATTGTCAATCCCAGTTATGTAAAGATTACCTGCAGTGCAGCATATCTCTGCCGGTGAGCATGTATTTATTCAATCAGATTCTTTGATTCTTGTTACTTTTTTAGAAATTATTGTTTGTTTTAACTTGAAAACTGTTAAACTGTCTAAATATTTATTTTCACTTGTACACTAAAGTCTTTTGTGATGAAGCAATCAATATAAAAGACATTATCTTATTACATGCCTTCCGTCTGGAGTACAGCTGAATAGTAAATGTCTTGTTTTAATGACTTTTAAAGCATCCCCTTTAGGGCAGCTCCTTTCTGGGAGACTTTCCAAATAAGAGAATATAATAACTACTTAGACAGTAAAAGAAATCAGTTTCTAAACACAAAATGTGTTCTCAGATTAAACTACACGGATAATGCTTTTATCGGGAATGGCATAACCTGGCAAATCTAGAACATAATTTAAATACCTAGGCAAAGACTTCACACCCTTTCTTATTAAAGGTAAAAATTAAACTTGAATTATGGGTCAGTATCCTTGAAATAATCTAGTTCTGTCCTCTGCTAGACCATAGCTGAAGCCTATACCTGTTGTGATTGCTATTATCTTTCATGCTGTCATAAGCCATTTTGCAGTATGGAAATGACCACAACTGAAGAAGACAGTAAAATGGGCTCATTCCATTATTGATCAGTTGTCAGTCCCAGCTGCGGCTTAATAGAAGTTAGTAAGGGATAAAAATAATGGCATTAAGATAACTCTAACTTTTGGGAAATGTGGTAGATGGGCATGACCTAAAGCTGAATTTCTCCAGAGCTATACCACAGTTCCACTTTTACAATCTTGTGTTGAAAGTTTACAGTTTGTACCAAAAGTCTTGCTCCAGGTGCATTTACTTGTTAGTTTCTTACCTCCTTATCTTCTTTCACTTAGATTTGTTATAAGATAGAAACACTTTAGATATATTTACAGTGGTTAAAGGAGTTTTCTTACCCTGCAGTTTCACGGTCACAGACAGCTTTTCTTTTACTCTGGTCTCATCGGGCTGTGAGTGGTTCTATAGCAGTGATTAGCATATTTAGCTATTTATCTATAACTAGCTGAGACATTACAAAGAGTAGTGCAGGAGAACTAATTTTCAGTAAACAAAGCAACACATGCTATGAGGAGTGAAAACAATTGATTATCTGTAAACAAAAGCTAATCTTGATTTAGATAATTACTCTTCTGGAGTCAGCCCTACTACTATGGTGACATCACGCCCTGTTCTTTGCTCTGATCAGACAGAGTTGTGGTCAGTTAACCATATAAATCTGTGTGCACTCAGAGCAATTAAAATCTCCCTTATCTCCTGAGTAAAGTAAAATCAAAAGACCAATGTATTTCGAAAAGTCTTAAATTAACCGTCCCTACACGTTGAAAGCTAATCTTTGTAGTGAGAAAACCCCTTTAATCGCTTGCTGTTATATAGCCATTGAATCAAAGGTTGGCAGGCTGTGTACTGCTTCTGTCTTATTGATTTGAACTAGTTGATTGTCACAGTGTGAACACATTTCTGCCTTTCTGTCTGCCATCAATTACCATCTAACTGAGCTTAAAGAGGACTTGTCCCATAGATTATGCCCCCGTTGCTGAGGGCAGCACAAGCTAGTGACAGACCTGCTGTTTCCAGCGCTGTGTCCCATATTCTGTAAGATGCTGCCGTTTTAGAGCATTTAGTGCTCAAATCTGCAGTTTTCAACCAGAAAAGAGTAATAAAAAGAGTCCATTTTTTCATACCCCGCCCACCTGAGGCTAGCCCCGCCCACCTCAACTGATAAACCTATTACTTTGAATAGGTAGAAACATGTGAATAACTATCAGTGGGCTGGGCTAGCCTTTGATGGGCGGGGCTAACACCTGCTCATGAATAAGATTTGAGCATTAAATGCTCTAAAGCTACAGCATCTTACAGAATAAGGGACACAACGCTGGAAACAGCAGGTCTGACACTAGCTTGTGCTGCCCTCAGCAGGGGGGGCATAACCTACGTGACAGGTTCTCTTTAAATCTAAAGCTGTCCATATACTTTAGATAACCGTCTGATAAACTGCTATCTCTCTTGACTTGCCTTTAAACACGCACACACTCTGCTCAGCCAAGCATGCATGTGTTGTGAATGCAGAGAGGGGAGTCACCTGATATGAGACACTTTTGGCAGTGATTTTCTATCCTTAGAACTAAGGGGTCTGGGGTGTTAAAAGCCAGCTGCTTGATTCTTCTCTCCCCCAAACTCTTCTGTGACAGCAGAGTCGGGGTCCTCCCATACACATTAGATGGTAGGCTAATATGTATGTGTATGACCAGCTTAAAAATATTTAATTAAGACTTTGGTTACACTTTTAAAATGGGGTTGAAGTGTATTATTGATGGCAAGAATACCACAGTCTAAAGCACTATTCTTGCCATTAAAAATACTAGAACCGAGAATGGATTGGGATCTCTCGGTATCTATTTGGATCTGTTGCATCCTGGTTGCATTACACCAGTCATAACACCATTATAAACAGAAGCCATGAGCAAAGCTACAGTATAAACACGGTAAAAAAATCTGCAAATATAACAAATACATATTATTACCCTAGCACCAACCAAACAGAAGTGTGCTACATTATTAATCTGGAAAACGCTACATCTATGTGTTGAATAAATGCATATACTAGATCAGACCCAGCTGTGCTTAATTTATAGGCAAAGCAGAACTAGGTTGCACTGAAATAAATCTAGTGACTTTGTTAATCTTTAGTTCACCTTGATAAATGATCCCCAGAGATGTTAACTTTTCAGTGAAAATCTCCCTGACTCAGCAACTTTCAGATGAATTCATTTGTATTAAAGTTGTTGATTTTAAGCTCAATTAGTTGCTCCAGATTTAACCAACTTGTTGGTGCTTTGGAAACCTGGAAAATAACTGTGTAAAAGCATAAACATATATCTTTCTTCAAGAATATAAAGCTTTTGCTTTTTAAAATGTTGCCACTTTTCAGGTTCTTGGACACCTGATTGTAATCTCATCACAGTAAAACCACAATGCAAGACTATTAAGTAATAATATTTAATACTTAATATGATATTGTGATAAACTGTAGGAAAACAGACTGGGGTGACAAAAATGGTAGTCATAATGGGGAACATGGCCTGATTATTTATAGTGAAGTTTAATAGACAACGGTGAGCTGCAAGCAGTGATACATTTCATAGTTAATTGATTACAAGGAAGCTGAGGTAGGATGTCCAAGAAAATTATGTACGTAACTCTTAATTTGGATGTTTAAGAGTTGAGAAAATAAGAAATAACTTCTATTCTTTTTTACAGTTTGAATTTTCCTTACAGGGATAGTCTGACAATAGACGTTTTCATATTCTTAGGATATGCCTTAAATTATTGATAGATTGGGACTTAGAACCTATCCACAAAGCTCTCCTCAAGGCTGCACCACCCTCTATTTCTCCCTCCTCTCTTTCTACCCCTACACCTGTGCTCTTCGCTTTGCCAATGATCTAGCGCCTTCCATAATCTGAACCTCTACTTGTCTCAAACACTTTACTTCTGCTGCACCAGTTCTGATGAATGCAGTTACCTGGTAAATTAGATAAGTTCCCAACATCCACTTTTTGGAAAACCTTAGGGCTAGTTCACACGGCTTAAAGCCGTCGTAATTGCGGAACAGATTTTGCCCCGCAATTATGCTGGCTGCCGTGCAGCGGGGGCGGGGCGGGGCCGGCAGCTTGCCGGACCATTAGACATTCATTATTCACGGCCCGTAAATAATGTGCATGTCACTTTCTCCCCCCTCGGTGTATTCGCCGAGCGGGGAGAAGAGACGGAATCCACAGTTCTCTATGAGAACTATGAGAACTGTGGATTACCGTAATGACTGGGACGGATTCCAGCTGTACTGCAACGCAAATACGGCACGCAGTACGGCTGGAATCAGTCCCAGAATAAGCCGTGTGAACAGCCCCTAAATGTACATGTTTTTAGACAGATATGTCAGATAAAAAATAATCTATAAACAAAAGTAAACCCTTATTCAAGTCGATATTGGTTAAAATACAACTTTTTTGTGGCAATTAGATATCCTTAATCTCACATTAGTACACTATTTTGGACTCACCCTACCTATACAGGGCTGCCGATCCATAAATGATGGCATCATACTCCATCATGTCCCTAACAACCCTAGTGTATTCCTCAACTAGGGAAGATATCTACACTCACCGGCCACTTTATTAGGTACACCTGTCCAACTGCTCGTTAACACTTAATTTCTAATCAGCCAATAACATGGCGGCAACTCAGTGCATTTAGGCATGTAGACATGGTCAAGACAATCTCCTGCAGTTCAAACCGAGCATCAGTATGGGGAAGAAAGGTGATTTGAGTGCCTTTGAACGTGGCATGGTTGTTGGTGCCAGAAGGGCTGGTCTGAGTATTTCAGAAACTGCTGATCTCCTGGGATTTTCATGCACAACCATCTCTAGGGTTTACAGAGAATGGTCAGAAAAAGAAAAAACATCCAGTGAGTGGCAGTCCTGTGGGCGGAAATGCCTTGTTGATGCCAGAGGTCATAGGAGAATGGGCAGACTGGTTCGAGATAATAGTCAGCCAACAGTGACTCAAATAGCCACCCTTTTCAACCAATGTAGGCTGAAGAGCATCTCTGAACGCACAGTACGGCGAACTTTAAGGCAGATTGGCTACAGCAGCAGAAGACCACACCGGGTGCCACTCCTTTCAGCTAAGAACAGGAAACTGAGGCTCCAATTTGCCCAAGCTCATCGAAATTGGACAGTAGGAGATTGGAAAAACTTTGCCTGGTCTGATGAGTCTCGATTTCTGCTGCGACATACGGATGGTAGGTTCAGAATTTGGCGTCAACAACATGAAAGCATGGATCCATCCTGCCTTGTATCAACGGTTCAGGCTGGTGGTGGTGGTGTCATGGTGTGGGAATATTTTCTTGGCACTCATTGGCCCCTTGGTACCAATTGAGCATCGTTTGCAACACCTTGTGGAATCTTATGCCACGAAGAATTGAGGCAGTTTTTGAAGGCAAAAGGGGGTCCAACCCGTTACTAGCATGGTGTACCTGATAAAGTGGCCGGTGAGTGTATATGACCAATATCAGATGCATAATATATAACACTTTGGCAAAGAAAGACTTGTCCGTCAAGCAGATAACGCATGGCTGTTTTCCACAACTGGCAACAGGTAAAAATGTCTTTGTATGTACATGTATCCTTTGAAGTGGAATATGTTGGAACTATATAAGTAAAAATTGTAATATTGCAACAAGAACAGCAGTCTCATAAGCATTATTGTACGTGATCTGTCTTTTGAACAGTATATTTTATTTATTTTACACATTTATATGGTGTCCTTATATTAAGCAGCCCTTTTTCATCCTTCATGTTGCTCCGTGCCCCCAATGGGTCGCACAATCTAAATTCCATGTTAACTTATTAGTATGTTTTTTGGAGTGTGGGAGGAAACCGGAGCACTACTGTGTAAACACAGAAGGAACATACAGCCTTCATGCAGATGTTGTCCTTGATGGGATCAGAACAGTACGAACCAGTGAGCCACCATGCTGCTTACAGTAACTCACAGGGCCATTTTTTTCAGGTAAGAGGGGGTGGTGAGCAGCCCAGGACGTGCTCAGCCTCGAGAGGAGGAGGGCCGCCGCCCGGACAAAATGGCTGTGCAGAGTTAGCTATATATACACATTAGTGTCGTCATGCAGCTGTGTCATCATGCCCCCTCCAATGCTAAGTCTTCTAGGCCCAGGAGATGCTAGGAGCACCATGATGAACAGGGGAGATTCAGCGGAGACAAGTTGTGGCCTGGAGAAGTCGTCATAGTGGTCTGGACTGAGTGGAGAAGAAAAAGGAAATAAAAACAACCCCTCAGAGGAGACGTCTCTTGTGAGTCACTGCATGTAACTTTACTGTAATCACTTATATGTGTGCAGATCGCCTTTGTACAACTTGTATCTACCACTGTATGGTGGTGATATTTGATGTATTGTAATGGTTTACATTCAGTAACAGAATTATGGTATTATTCAGCCACTATGTGGTAGTGGTATTATTCAGCCACTATGCGGTTGTGATATGTGGTATTATTATTTAGCCACTATGTGGTGGTGATATATGGTGGTATTATTCAGCCACTATGTGGTGGTAATATGTGGTAGTATTATTCAGCCACTATGTGGTTGTAATATGTGGTAGTATTATTCAGCCACTATGTGGTGGTGGTATTATTCAGCCACTATGTGTTGGTGATATGTGGTGGTATTATTCAACCACTGTGTGGTGGTGATATGTGGTCATGATGTGGCAGTACTATTTTTGAAAAAGAAGTTTACGGCGGCCGGAGTGTCCAGCTACTCCTCTTCTAGTTATATGCTTAATGTGAAACTGCCTTAATATCAAGGACTTGATAAGTATTCCGCCTATTCTCTATACTTTTGAAGTATTTATTGGATGTTATATTTTTAATGGATATTAAAGTGCTAAAATATTTCAGCTTTGGTCAATTGCTATGTATATTGTGAACATGGGAATGGGAAACTCATATGGACCTATGTCATAGGTGGCTACTAATAGTTAAATAACAGGATGTTACGAATCTAAGCAGTACTATTTTTTACCATTTTATCAAAAGATCTAATATAAAAATGACAGAAAAGCAAAGCCATACCTGTCACAAAGGTGAAAAAAATTAGTAGCATAACTAAGAGCGAGAAAGCGTTGACGCATTGAAACCCGTATTTACTAAGGAAAGGAAAAATGTGAGAGTAAATGAAGGCAGTCAGGGACTAAGTAATGGTTCTGTGACATTTTGCAGCATGGTGCGACATGTTAATGGGGGGGGGGGATTTTTTCTTCCATCTTAAGTGGAGGTTAGCCTAGAAATGACTCAAAATATCAGTTTGTTAGACAGTTCCATCTATAACAAAAAGTTTCTAAGAAACCAGTTCAAAAGTGACAACCAAAATGGCTGCACTTCCTTTTGACACTTTTGCAAAGATAGCCACCACAACAACAAAAAATTTAAATAGTTATGCACGTAAAACAAACACAATGACTAAACACTGTTAGTTGCTGTATTTTCTGATGTACTAATTTATGGCCAATATAACATTTCCAGTTACATACTCCTAAACTGTTAAAGAGGTGGAGAAAGGAACAATGGTAGATCAAGTATCGTAAAGTAAATTAAAGTGAGCAGTAGACATATTGAATTTATATTTTTAATGGTAAAAGCAGAGCAGATATTTTGGTGGGATTGCGACCACTTAGCCACTTTTTATGTATGTTGACACGTAGATAGTGTTTGAGAACTCCTGTTCTGCGAAAATCCAGGTTTAGTAATCATTGTATTACTGGTCCCTTAAATTAAAACCAGACTTCTTCCACAGAAATTCAGAAATGTGTTCTTTGCTCGGTGCACCCTGCACATTCCTTCACTGCTCTGGCACCATTGGCCACGTTATATAGAAGAATTATTGGAGCAATGTTCTGGCGTTCTTCAGTAACAGGAAAACAGCTTGTTTTTCTTATCTATGAACGACACATAAAATTGGCCTAACTAACAGAAATGATATGGTAGGAGCTGCACCAAATCAGTTGTACCATGCACAGGCTGTCAGTAAATCCATCTCTCAGATTAGACTCCAGGGTATTATGTGCAAATAAATATATCTTGTATGTTTCTGATTTGTACTTCTCTTTTTGACAGCTATTGCGTTATTGAATTTAACAGTTCATTTATCTTACCACATGTTCCCTAAAAAGAGTCATTTTTGCCTTTAAAAACATATTGGTTACTTGTTCAATCAACCTTTTCATCTCCAATTTAAATTTAGGCATCAATTATTTTCCATACTTTTGGCCATAATCATTTATTTTTGTCACATGATCTGTTTTTTTTTTTAAAGAATCTGGCAACTTTGCTGTTGCGTTCTAAGGGAACCTAAGGCTACAACCTAAAGGACATGGTCAATTTACATAAATTGACCATGTCCCATTTACATGGAATTAACTGCTGTGGTCTCCCCCATTACAATGGCCTCTAGTTTTCTACTATAAAAATACAATGGTCAACACTGGGCCATTATAATTTGAAAGTGCAGTCAGCTTACAATACTACTTCTTAGTTGGATTTATTTTTGAATAGTGTTACAATATCAAATTCTTGAAGTTAAAAGGGGTGGTCCATGACTAAAAAAAGCTCATTAGTCTGTCGGGGCATTATAAAACATAGAAGGAAAAACAAAATTATAATTTTTATTTTAGCGCCACTTTTGATGTGTTAAAAAATAAATTAAAAAGTGACTATTGTTTTAACATTTTACCAAAACATCTTATGTAAAGATTGCATAAAAATAAAGCCTTACATATCACGAGAAAGGTGAAAAAAGTGAGTAGAATAATCGATTGGGAGAAAGCATTGAAGTATTTAAACCCATATTTACTAAGAAAAAGTAAAATGTGAGAGTAAAGGGGGGCAGTCAGGGACTAGATAATGGTGCTGCGATGTGTAATATTTTAAACATACAATGGTCAACTCTGGGCCATCATAATTTAAAAGTACAGTTCACTTACAATGCTTCATATTAGCTGGATTTATTTCTAAATAGAGTTATGATCTCAAATTCTTGAACAAGTGAAAGGGTTAGTCCATGACTAAAAAAAGCATAAGTCTTTCGGGGCATGATAAAAAATAGAAGGAAAAATAAAAAATTTACCTTGTAAGCCCTCTAGTTCCAGCACTGCAGCCGTCCCGGTGATTCCGGCAGATGACATCACTGTTAGGTCTTCACATGACTCTGGAATTAATCACCGGCCACAGCGGTTAGGTGCTGTTTATCCAGCATGTGACTGCTGATGCCTTTGAATATCTCTAGGGTCACATGAAGATTGAATGGTGGTCATCTCCCAGGATCACTGGGATGGCCATGGCGCTGGAACCAGAAGGTATGCAAGGTAATTTTTCTATTTTTCCTTCTATTTTTATCATGCCGGACAGACTAATGAGCTTTTTTAAGTCATAGAACACCTCTTAATTTGTAAATGTGTGTTCAGGAGACTAAAGGAACCTTTTTAAATGGGTGTTTGCTTTTGTCAGACATTTATGACATTTCAGCAGGGTATACCATAAATATCTGATAGTTACAAGTCCCACCTCTGGGACATTAATCTAATTTGAGAACATCATTGTCTGTGCTGGTATCATAGAGGTTGGATAGGTTACTGCACCTGTGCGGATCTTTCCATTCTCTCCATTTATACATGGATGGCCAGCTCTTTATTCTCTGTCATTGTGTCATAAATGAGGACGGAGATAAATTCCACCTCTGGGACCTTTACCTGTTGGGCATTTATGCCATATCCTGTCAATATGCCATAAATGCCCGAGATAGGAATACCCCATTACATTTCTCATACACAGGAAGAGCACTAGTCCTCATTAGATCCTGTAATACACAGATGTCGTCAAAGTCCATGTCCTCCCTTTTATTTTTTTGTACTCCAACATGTTAAAAGTACTTTGGAAAACAATTTCAGAGCAGACATCTGTGCAGTCTGACAATGTTGATGAACCACGGACTATCAAAGTTAAGTGTCCTGTCAAATTTCATTTTCTTCTGCTGTTAAGAAGCCTTCGGAAATGACATCATTACCCTATATAGCCCTTCAAGTTTGCAATGACATTACTTGTTAAACTAATGGAAGGCATGTAAATGTTCTCTACATAATTTATGCTTCATTTATAGTCTCCTCTTTATGTGGCTAAGACCATTGGAGACTTACATTTGTCATTGTGTCATAGACATAAAAAGCTAAATACTCATTCAATGGGAACCAAGCCCAGTCAATTGATGGTCTGGAGCACACAGTAACTTCTAGCGATATTCATAGTTTCCAGCTAGTGTAGTCTTCTCCAAAAATACATTGAAAAAAATTTGAAATCTTATCTAATGACATGTATGGTTTGCGTGCTGTTTCACCAGTATGTTAGCATTATTTCCATATGTTCAAGTGTAGAACTTATTGGGCCAAGACATTGATTGCTCAAACCTTACTCAGACATGTCTCCATTTAACAAAGTAATGATCAAACTACAGTACTTTGGTGTTTAGCTTCAAAAGTCCACCACCTACCATCAAAGCTGTGAATGTTTAAGGTTTTATTTATTTTGTTGTAAGCTAGACCACATGATAAAGTTATGTTATTGGTAAAAAAAGCTTTTTCCTTTACATAAAGCTTGGACTTTATCAAGGTTGTATTCTTTTCAGTGAAATTGCTCACCATAAGATGCAGTATATTTTATGCTTTTCTACTTAAAGTGGAAAAAAAAACCTCTTTAATTTTTGTACATTGAAAAGTTATGCAACTTTCTTATCAACCTTACGTAAAATTTCTATAGAATTTAAGAAATTGAGCTTGCAGTCCATAAATGGACAAACAACTGAAGGTTAAAAACTTGTCCAGATCATATATAACTGTGTGAATGGCTAATTAGAAGAGACAATTCTGATGTAATGAACATTGATTGAAAGTTGATGATGCTGGATGTAGAAAACAAATTATGTAACCTATATTGTTTGCCAAGGAACTTGGGAACTCGATCCCTTATGAGACAGTAATGAGGTTAGCTTCCAACTATCAGCATTTTCTTTTTGCTGTCAGTAAATAGAATTATGTGTATACATATATACACACATATACACGTACATACACATAATTCTATTTACAGCAAGGAGAAAATGATGAAAGTGGGAAGCTAACCTCATTACTGTCTCATTACGGATCGAGTTCCCAAGTTCCTTGGCAAACAATGATGCCGCATAAGCTTAGAGAAAAGCCTAAACAACTTCTCTTATGTCCAGGATGGGTGGGGAGAAGGTGAGATAGAATTTACACCTCCAAATATGTCTTGTTTTCGTTTTAAACTATTTTTTAGTAGTGTTCCTTCAATGAGTACTCTAGGTCTGATTTACCATTGCTAGATTTCATGAAACATTTGGAGAAGGTGTTCTTTAAATATAAGTTCTATGTTTTCCAGATAAATGGTACTAGTATAATTTTTTATGTGAAACACCACTGATGTAAAAAACATGCTTGTACCCGAGAGCCCCCCATGGGACAGGACCATCATTCCAGTGAAAGTGTTTGGGGAAACTGTTGAGCTGCGTGTAAACTGGCTTTTATGCAGGGGATAGTTCCAACAAAATGCTATTAAAGATATTTCTTGACAGCAAGTTTTGGTACAGACTTGTTGGCTTCAGGATGTATTGTTTTGTTTGGACTTCAGTCTGCCAGAGAACAGAATCTGGAGACAGTCGTTTTACTTTTAATGGCTTGTGTAGCAGGATATTTCATTTATAGTAAAGTGATCCAAGTGCCCAATTTATGATATGTCATGTACCTGGAAAATACATGCTAAGAACATAGACTTTTTTTGAGAATGCCAGGGAATGTACCTGCAAATAAGAAGAAAGAGGGAAAAAGCTCAAAGGTTCGTGGCAAATATTATCACATTTACGAAACCACTCTCTTTAAAAAGTAAATACATACTCCCCATATAACCTGCAATTTCATTGCACAGGATTGTATTGAGAGGTTTTGAACGTTCATGTGTGAAAAATTTAATTGTCTCTGTAAAAGTAGTGGAATTCTAGTTAACTTTTTCATGTTAAATGCAAACAATTATAGACACAAATAAGTAATACAATCTTTGATAGGATCCTTATTTACATTTGTGAAGTATTATTGCATTATTTTATAATTATTCTAACTTCCTTACCCATCACAGTTAACCTGTAACCATGGAGAATATGGGAGATTGCCCATTAAACCATTAGTTAGATGTTTGAAATCATTGCATTCTACACAACTTTAAGGGATGTTCCAAAACTAATAAATCCTCGTCAGTCCATTGGGAATGATTAAAATTGGAAGAAAAAGACTTTTCTTAAAAACCCTCTCATTTCAGCACCATGATAATGATGTCATTATTCAGTCTTAAAAGAGGAAAGAGAGGAAAGAAAAGAACATACTTTGCATAATCTATTACTCCAGTGCCGCAACCGTCCCAATGATCGCAGCTGATGACATTACTGTTCACTTTTCTAATGACCTCCAGCCAGTTTATGGCTGCGATCATTGGGACGGTTGCGGTGTTGGAATGAGAGATTATGCAAGGTATGTTTTTTTATTTCCTCTATTTTTAATCATCCCCTGATGGACTGATGAGTTTTTAAATTGAACAATATCACTATGAATGGCAGTAGTAGTAGTAGTGTTTTAAAAGTCCCAACTATTGTGGTATAGTTTATATCATAAAGGAAGACTATGCAGCTGCTATTGGACCCAGCCCTGGTTGGTCAAATTTCTTTGCTATTGGGCTCAAGAACCTGTGCAAGGACCAAGAAAGGAAAGATTGACCCAATGATTAAAATTGGAAGAAAAAAACTTTTCTTATAAACCCTCTCATTTCAGTGACACAGCATTGAGGAAGAAACAGACACCAGGCACTTCTGCCCTGTGTGGCAAAACCCAGTAACAACATTAAGGGTCTATATTGATCGTTTCGGATGGCAGTAAATTAGTAATTTTGTCCCATGGCCGATTTGATTTCTTTATTCCATAACTGTAGATTTCTTTATTTTTCAATGGTCATATTTATATAGAGCCGTGTATTAGCAGGGTTGTGTCACAGGAAGTCACATCACACATTGGGTATGTGACATATTTCTATTGGCATTCTTCACTAATACAGGCCACATAAACACTCTGCTAAAATCTCTCTCACTTGATGTTATGAAACAGCCTGAAATAAAAGAGAGCTGTGATTTATATAAAAAAAATAGGTGTTGCCAAAACAACATAGATGGAGTTTGACAGTCAAGCCTTTAGTGAAAATGGGCACATAGTTGGTAAAGTCTGCGACAAAAACAATGTATCAGTTTTATTTACAAAGTGTGTTACTTGCTGATAAAACCAACAATGTTTTAATGGCATACGTATTTCATGGGAAAAATAAGAGGTAAGTGTGATACTTTCCTTTATATAACTATAAATTGATTCTTATCTAGGCATTAAATTCTTGGAAGAGATAAAACTAAATCACTCCTAGTATTGACTTTCAGGAAATAAATAATATGGTTAAATGTCTTTGTTAATGCTAACCTGACATTCAACTTGTGCTCCATTGGCAGAACTATGGTTTATTTCGTGTCTGTTATTACATTCTGAAGGCCCCTTCTCACCCTCATATATGTTTATGCACAGTTTCTAACTGGGATCTGATGTGATCACATAGAACAGGTGATGTTTTAATTGCTATTGAATCATTGACACTGTCTATTAAAGCGGGGTAAATATGTCCTTTGGGAGAGCCACCAATAAATTGGTCTGTGTGAGGATTTACTTGCCTTTCAGACCACACTGACTGTTTTGCATAAAGCAAAGGCTTATGGGAAAAGAGCTGAGGAACTCCACATCCTTCTCTATTGGATGTAGTTATCCTCAATTCACATGTAGCTCGCAGGAGCCTAGCAATGTGAAAGGGATTTGAGATGAACCAGTTAAGTTCAACTGCAGACAGCTGTTTCGGGGTATTTGACCCTATTAAAGGAAAACTCCAGCACGGAAACAAATATCCTACAAGTCACCCACTTATAAACCGCCCAAATCAAAACCAGATTATATAAATAGTGTAGCTCTGTATGCTGCTCACCAAACCGAGGGCATAAAATATTCATAAAAAAAAATCAGGGCAAAGCAAGAATAATTTCCATACAGAGCAAGCTTTTAATATCTGTGTGTGTTAACTTGTACATGAATTATGTTACTTTATACTTCATGCTTTTTTGTATCAGTTATGCTTACCAGCCTCCATACAGAAAGCAGGGCTTTACTGCACATGTATGGAATTTTTATGGGAAAGAATAGAGCAGCACCTAGAGGGTTTTTCTGAGCTTATAAAAAACACAGAAAAGTATCTATATGTGTCTGAATGACAGATGATGTCAATATAGTTCTTCCATTTTCATTATCTTTCCTGTGCAGAATACTTGTTTTAATGCTGCCAGGGCTTGCTGTGGGTAAGTTTATCAATGTAAAAGAATATGGTTCTTACCGCTCACAGATTTTATCATTCCTTATAGCTACCTGTATACTCTCTTTAACAAGGTGTAATTTAGGCTGTAATTATCCTGTCTTCACAGACTGTAGAGGTCTGCTTCTATGAAATGCTATGCTCTGCTTCTTACTGATTTCAACCTAACTTTACCAGTGGCATATTCAGTCCAGTGGCATCAGTAAGCATTCACTACATCAGGGATATAAGAGAAGGTAGCTCAGAGATGAAAAACAATATGGCTTCACTTCTGGTTGTCAGTTGCAAAAATGACTACAACAGTAAAAAATGCTATATATATGTGTTCCTTTGTAGTCAAAATAGACTTTGGCTTTTGTTCTGATTTAGTAATATAGCACTTGTTGCATTTTCAGTGGATATCCTATTTAAGATAAAACTATCTTGATTTATCATTCTATGATAACATTGCCTAAATGACAAAAACAGCTTCTATATAGGATTTTAGTGCTACTGAATGGTTGCTACTTACAAGGACATTTATTGGTGATTAGGGATTTCTTATGTTTTTCTTTGCTGTAATAAAAACACACACGTTGGCATGCTGTAAAGTTAGCTCTGGTTGTATTAATGAGGTCATTGTGAAGAGGGAGTTATTTGGTGACTGTGACTAGTATTGTTGGCATTTGGTCAAGTTAGGTGATGTGTCGTGTAGAAAGCCATGGTCATCTTTACTGTATAGTAATTTAGCAGATTTTAAAGAAAGATTACAAACAAAACTTAATTTGTAATTTTACCTGCTGTAGGGGGTAATCTATCTTCCCACAAGTGTTGTATCAGTATTTCTATATGAATGAACTACTTGTATTATCTTCTAATTGCAAACTGATCATACCTTGTCAAGTTCTGCCCTTCACCCTTGTGTACGTCCTACAAAACCTAAAAAGGAGTAAACACAATCAACAATTTCTTAAAATCAATAAGCCTTTATTCACAGACCTTCTTAAAGTACATTCATATATGAATCATATGGGATGCACAGCATAGTAATTTAATATTCACGTGTCTTTACATTCTAACTTTAAACGCCATCGATCTTAAAGGGAACCTGTCACATAGATTATGTCCCCCTGGCTGAGGACAGCACAAGCTAGTGTCAGACATGCTGTTTCCAGTGCTGTGTCCCTTATTCTGTAAGATTCTGGAGTTTTCAGCCAGAAAAGTCATTCGAAGTGTCAGTTTTATTCAAACCCTGCCCAACTGAGGCTAGCCCCGCCCACCTCAACTGATAAACCTATTACTTTGAATAGGTAGAAACATGTGAATAACTGTCAGTGGGCGGGGTTAGCCTTTGGTGGACGGGGCTAACACCTGCTCATGAATCAGATTTGAGGGTAAAACTCCAGCATCTTACAGAATAAGACACACAGCGCTGGAAACAGCAGGTCTGTCACTAGCCTGTGCTGTCCTCAGCAAGAGGGGCATAACCTATGTGACAGGTTCCCTTTAAATAAAGTCACTCCCATACTTGTGACATTCTATTCAGTATCAGTCAAAATACTACCGAAATACACAAAAGTACCACTGTTACATATATTTCAGCTAGTATTTGTACCCCACATGGGGCCACTACATACTGTACATCTCATGTCATTGCTTCATCAGGAGGACCTTCACTTTTGTAGCCTGTAGAGTGGGGATGTAAAGATGACACACTGGATATAGTCTTGCTGTCGGAAGTAGCATTGAGGTATTGTGGGCTTTTTAGACCCATTTGAAGTAAGTCTTCCCTAGTGGCTGCTGCATGCACTTTGAATTTCTAAATTTAACTCTTTAATAAATAACATACAATGTGCTCCCGTTCCCTATAGAAATATCAGAACTGCAAAAATGCAAAAGTGTAATATTCATAGGACAACCCCTTTAAGTGATAATGTTGTTGGAATGACTAGATATGTAGATAGACAGATACTATTGGAAAAAGATAGATTTACATCCTTTAAAGATTGCTTTACAAACAATACATCCTCTACTATTAAGTAGCAAAGACCTAAAATGAGTTGTATAAAGCCAACTGTACAGACGCAAAGCTTTCTGGATATAGAAATAACTGGCATAAACTAAAAAACGTTGTGATAAGTGATGTATTCAAGGTTATTTTAACTGCAAAGAAAGTTGTAAAACTTAAGGACATGCTGGCAGAACACAAAATAAGCTCATCTAGTGCAAAACAAACACTATTATGATATCCAGCCAGACGCTGGCAGTACCATATAGCAGAAGGACAATACTAACGTCTGATTTTTTTTTTCATGTACGCAAGTGAAAGTTAGAAGGAACCCAATTGAGTTATTGCAGGAATGCGCAAATTAACTGTACTAGTGGAGATCAGTGGTTTTCAGATTTCTCCTCAGGGAATAGGGGCCTGGGTTGGAAGCCAGTCTGGCGGTATGTCTATTATCCCCCGTTCTTTAATTCCCTTTGATAACTTGTTACGGAGAGTTAAATCATGGCTTAATAGTTATGAGTGTGCATCATTTTTGTGTCTGTTTGTGAAGAATGTGTGCCTCATATTTAACCCCATTGAAATCAATCATCTAGAGGCACAGCAATGAGTTCAAACAGTTGCTTCTTTTTGAACGTTTCATTATTGTTTTTTTTTTTCTGTGTGTCGAGTATATGGTATTATCGGCAACGTTTATTATGGTGTAATTAATCCACTGAGAAAGGCTTTCTATTACTATCATGAGGAAATAACTGTGTTGTAGATGAGATAGATTAGTAGATATTATCTACTCATGTGGCCAATGGTAACTAATTGCTAAGACTAAGGGCCAACATGTACTGGGCCTGAAACGCGTTAGATGTACTTGTTTTTCCTGTCTTTTTACTCCTCTCCGAATAAAACGTGGATTATACTTTACTCAAGCACAGCTGGACATTTTTCCTTTGCATGATGGTAACTAATTGTCTACTAGAAAAGAAATCTGCAAAGTAAATTGATGTTATTATGAGTACTTATCACACTTTTTCTGTTGGTGGTCAATAAAAAGTTACAGCATCTATTAAATCTTTATGGCTTTATTTCATCATCACTGAAATCCAACTTATCAAAGCAGGATATCACCGTTAATGTGTTTCAGGCATGAAGGTGAATGGATACAGAAAGTTTAAAACATTTCAGACAGCCAATAGTAAATGAAACTTTGATCATGTGGTTGCATTGCCCGAGATAGAGAAATGTCAACTAATATATGGCACAAATAGAATATAATATATAATTATATTGAAAAAGGGTTATC
This sequence comes from Phyllomedusa bahiana, assembly GCA_025379985.1. Classification (NCBI taxonomy): domain Eukaryota; kingdom Metazoa; phylum Chordata; class Amphibia; order Anura; family Hylidae; genus Phyllomedusa; species Phyllomedusa bahiana. Next base: position 96,552 of record JAODAL010003943.1, on the reverse strand, counting down.
TACAGAAAAGGGATAGATTACATTTATGTCAAAACACGATGGGACAGATTCATTAATACTGTCTAATACTGAGGGCCACATGTATGATCCTGTTTAGGTCTAAAACTCACGTTGTTGCCCATAGCAACCAATCAGAGCGCTCCTCTCATTTCATATAGTGCTCTAGAAAAAAGAGAGGGGCTCGCTGATTGGTTGCTATGGGCAAGAAAATGAATTTTAGACCTAGAGAGTTTTCATACATGTGGCCCTTAGGCTATGTTCCGCCGCGCAATTGCGCCGTGTGAACGGGGACGGGAGCGGGGGGCCGGCACCTCGCCGGCCCATAGACTATCATTACTAGTGGCGCGTATACGTCACTAGAAAGTGACATGTCACTTATCTCCCCCGCGGCGGATTCGCCGAGCAGGGAGAGGAGACGTAATCCATAGTTCTCTATGAGAACTGTGGATTACCGTAATGACTGGGACGTATTCCAGCCGTAATTCGCGCACTTCGGCGAGTAATTACGGACTGAAATACGTCCCATTTTAAGCCGTGTGAACATAACCTTAGTGTCAACTTAGACTAGAGAGTCTTAAAATGTGCCATAGTGATCACAGTGTTGATTAATCTGGGTCATGTTAGAACTATCTAGTCTAACTTTACACGTTCTATTAATTGGCTTACTTCATGTCACTAATTGCAGCGAAATCTTTGGTGCATGGTGTCACACACAAGGCCACTCTCCTTTGGTCGGATGAGGCACAGAAATGTCTAGAAACTGTCTGAAACACATAATAAATGTGGGGTAAAGCATGTACTTTTGGCACAAATTGCACCAGAATTGGATATTCATGTTCTAAAAAAAGAAATATTATATTCTAGATGCCGCATTAAAAAAAATACCTTATACTCGTGAACCATCGGTCCCCGGTTCCAGCGCTGGCTCTCCTCAATCTTCTTTTTATATTCTGTCACTTCCAAACAGGCATGTCATTGCTGCATATGCTGACTGGTTGCACATGCGTTCACTTACATCACCGTTCAAAGCTGTTCATTCCGAGCAGTGATGTAAATGAGTGACATGACCACCACAGTCAATTAGCGGCTGCACCGGTGACATGCCTATTTAGTAGTGATATTGAAATGAAGAAGTGAATGGCAAAACATATACCAGTTCTACCATTACCCCACCAAGAAAAAGATAAGCATAAAAAAATGTTCTGTCATAAAAATTAAACTGAAGAATCCAAAAATCCTTTTAAATCATAATATATGAGTTATAAGTATCCAAGAATCATTGTAATACCTTAGTGTCTAGATCATTCGGGATAGTTGTATACAAAATAAAGCACCATCCAGCACAAATTAGCTACAATAGAATGTCTATGTGTGAGCACGGATTGTTACTAATGGAGCCTATACTTACCTTTTATATATATATATATATATATATATATATATATATATATATATATTATATATTATATATATATATATATATATACACTACAGTGTGCTCAAAAGGGGTAAGAGTAAAATTTGTGGATTTTAGATATAGAATAGAAAAAGGCTGCACTGGCATGTTCAAGATATGAAAATCCTGCTGTTTTTTCTGAAATTATACCTGAGTGCATTCCCTTGTCTCAAATGTTTTTAATAGGAAAAATCAGACTTGTAATCCTTGGCAGAAATTTGAGGCAATAACTTTTCTGCTGAGGATTTTACTTTACAGTAGTATTCAGTATTTATAGCTTTATTCGCCTCCTGCCGGAGCTGAGTCCGATGAGGGTCTGTCTAAAAGAATGGAGAACGCCGTTATTTTTGCACCACAGATTTTTAATCCGTGGTGTGGAAAATACACAACGTAGTTCACAGTGTGAACTACAGCGCAGACTGGCCACTCAACTGAATGGCAGGGGGTTTATACAAACGTTTTAATGTAGAATCCAACATGGAATTTGCGTCCAGTTCCTTATTAAAATTCATTGTGTGAACTTACTCTAAAACTAGATAGTAGGTGTGAATATAAAATGTGCTAGTGTCAGAGAGAAGTTTTAAAGGTCTGGTCTATCTCTTTTTTTATTATTTTATTGTATTGTACCGTGTTTCCCCAAAAATAAGACAGTGTTTTATATTAATTTTTGCTCCCAAAGATGCGCTACGTCTTATTTTCAGGGGATGTTTTATTTTTTTCAATGAAGAAGAATTCACATTTATTGCTGAACAAAAAAAAAAATTAACAGTTATTATATACTGTATATACTATACAAAATATAAATGGCTGTAAAATACAGTACTGTACTTGGCTCCCACACACTGCCTGGGGACTGTATTGTACAGCAGCAATCTCCCACAGCAATTCCTGGACCACTTGTACAGCAGGGACGGTATTGCAGCTTCTGGCCACCAGGTGGAGCTCATTACAGTAGATTTGCACAGCAGGGACAGAGCATACTGTCATGGCTGCTGAATGAAACATCGGTGACACAGGTGACAGCCTTCATGCAGCTTCCTGCATGCAGCTGCTCTGCAACAGATGGTGAAGGTAGGGGACGACAGCAGTGTTGTAAAAAGAATCCAGCTGCATGTGTGTGTTCTGTTTGGGCATGCTTTCAAATGAAAACTTTACTATGTCTTTATTTCGGGGGGTGCCTTAAATTAGGGAAATCAACAAAACCTCTGCTATGTCTTACTTTTGGGGGTAAGTCTTATTTTCGGGGAGTAAGTTTACCAGAGATCTGATTTCTCTGTATGATTTACTACTCTAGCACTTTAATTAATATCAAAATATCCAGAGCCTTCTCAAAGCAACTATTAGCTGGTTCTTGCTACCCACTAGCTGTGATGGTTCTCCTTTGATGTCCAGTGCTGGTAAGCTTCTTGGACCACTGTCTTCTGCACTTATTGGAGGAAGCTTCTCTTTCAGTCCAATCTGACCCATTTAAAAATGACTAGGGATTTAGGTAAAGTCAAAAAAGAGTCGACCATCTGCAGACCCAGGTATGTACATTAAAAACAAAAAGAAAAGAGAAAAAATTCTATCATTGTGTCACGAGTCTCGTCTTAGCCCACACGCTAGACCATAGGCACGCTTGTGTCCCTTCTGCCCAGCAATCTTATTACTCACCTTTCCTCACTCCAGTGCTGTTGTGGTCCTCTGCTCTGTGCCGGTGTGCACATCCCCACTCCCTACAGCCTCTGAAATTTAAATGCCCATTGCACCAGTGATTGGTTTATTGCCGGGTGCTGACCCTTCTCCCTGAGCACTCTGCCAGATCCTTGGTGTGCTTTAGTGGAGAGTAATTGATGACCCTTTGCTTTAAATCTGATCTTGTTTGCCTGTACCTGCCCTGTCCTTGCGATTCTTTACCATGTATGTCAAATAGTCTCAAAAAGAATGGAAATCTAGCAAGAGAACAAAGAGTGACTTTTAATAACTATATTTACTATTTTGCCATAGGCAAACTTAAACTCTATCAGTTCTCAATCTATAAAGCACAAAACGTAACTTTTATTATGTATAACACTCAACCTCGATACACACTATTTTAAAAACCTGATTTCTAACCTCTCAATTTGTCCCTTTCTAATTGTGAAGGAATAACTCGTTTTCTACTATCAAACCTTTTAGCAGGGAAACCCTATGTATACAGTGATTTGCTAACCTTATATGTTTCATGCCCATCAGATTAGGGATGATTGCCCCAGTAAGATGTTTTGGATTCCTTTTTGGAGTTAGCAAATCACTGTATATATAGGGTTTCCCTGCTAAAAGGTGGTGTTCCACCAGACTTGATAATAGAAAAGGAGTTATTCCTTCACAATTAGAAAGGGACAAATTGAGAGATTAGGAATCAGGTTTTTTAAAATAGTGTGTATCGAGGTTGAGTGTTATATATAATAAAAGTTACGTTTTGTGCTTTATAGACTGAGAACTGATAGAGTTTAAGTTTGCCTATGGGAAAATAGTAAATATAGTTATTAAAAGTCACTCTTTGTTCTCTTGCTAGATTCTCATTCTTTTTGAGAATATTTGACATAGTAAAGATAGTCTATACCATGTACACCCCAGCCTCCACTGCAAGCAAGTCGCATCAAAGGTAGCGACCTTGGATTCTCCCACTGCACAAGAACAACCCGCCATGCGGCAGGCTTTGGCAAAGGCTGGGAGGCTTCTTAGACTCTGCTCCCTGATGTGGCTTATGTCACCACTTGTGGTGGTCCAGCGTATCCATTCCATACCTATGACACATTGTTCGAGTGCTATAATAATGAGAGATCTTTCTTTTTAGTGACCCAATATTAATGTATCATAAAATATTTCTATTATTATTGTTCATTTTAAATAATGATTTACAGGGTTAAATGATTGTCATATTCCCTGAGGCGGTCATCCAGCTTCATTTTATAATGCTGTACTATTAAGCATTTAATTGTATGTTTCACCTTGTACGGAGGCCTTAGACATACATGGTTGTGAATTGTTATTTATGCAGTTCCCTACTGTCTTGCTACTGGTTCACCGCCTTGAGGACACAATCTCAGTAAAGATCAAGCTTCTTCCAAAGCATAGTATTTAAAGGATGCGCCTTGAATTGCTTCAGGCTCCGTTGCTCTTCTGGTTTACATTGTGTTGAAACTTTCCCTTCCAGACGTCATTTCAGCTCACTGAATTTTATCAAAGGTTGGAATTGACCTGTGGTTAAAAAAATATGACTTGGGATTTTCTTCAATATTTTGGAATTTTCCAAAGAATGTGGTGAGTCTCCTAATAGGTTGTGAGGTCTAGTCTCAGAAGAACCTCTTAGATCAAAGAACTCATTTCAATTTCAATAATTCCCATAAGACATCAGCTTCATTTACTTATGTAACCCAGAACTGTTTTACATTATTTATTTCTTTGATTCTACAGACAGAAAGGACGCTTCCTTGTTATGGTATAAAGCTAGATATTGATTTCCAGGCTTAATATGTCATGTCTGTCCTCAGATATGTACAGGAAACTATAATTGTATATATGTCTCTAATTATGAGCAAAAACACTAAGACATTTTTTAGAGGGGAAGAGGGTAGAAGTCATGTCATTATATTATAGAGACAAGGCCATCATTGTGCTCTGTTCCCAGTAGACATGCTACTTTGAAAATGCACAAATATGATTACAGATAAAAGCCATTGGTGGTTTTCTAATCAGTATTACTGTTTTTACAAAGAACTTTGTGGTTGTTTCATATTTTGTATTCGCATGTTTATTTAGCCCACACAGCTGGACTAATATTATCACAATAAACCTAATACTTGTAAATTGCTTTCTTTACCATGAAGAAAATAAAATATTTAAAGGGGTACTCCTATCTTGCGTTTTATGCAGACTATTCTGAGTCTGAGCCAGCTACAGGGAATGGATAGGTGGCTGCACATGTGCGCCTCTTTGCTCAAATTAATGGAACATCTCTCCTTGAGGAGAGCACCATATAGGTGTGTGGAATTTTGAATTGCCAATTTGCCCTCCACTAAGCATCTGCATATCACAAGGCATTATGGCACTCATGAGGGGCAAAACTCCAAAACAGCTGTCTGCAGATGAGTGATACTGGCTTGCCTAATATCCCTTTTGCTTTCTAAAGATTCGGTGAGTCTAAAGCAAATTGAGGATTTGTTACATCCAATAGAGGGTGCTTGAGCTTCTCAGCTCCTTTCCCATAATGCCTTATGATATGCACATGCTTTGTGTAGGGCAAAAAGGCAATTCAAAACTCCACACATCTACACTGTGCTCTCCCCAAGGAGAGATGTTCCCCTTTCTGAGCCACTCATTGCCTCCCACCCAGCCAACCAATACACTCTGCTCTGCACTGTTGAGGAGCAAAACTCCTAAACAGCGCTATATGCAGATGAGTGATACTGGCTTGGCTAATATGTGAGTCTAAAGCAAATTTAGAATTTGTTACATCCAATAGAGGGAGCTTGAGCTTCTCAGCTCCTTTCCCATAATGCCTTGTCAAATTAATGAAAGCATGGGTGTGCTTGGAATTCCCACAGAGGAAGCTACATATTTGTAGCTGGCGCTTTGTTACCTGTGGCTGGTACAGACTCAGGACGACTTGTACAAAATACCCCTTAGGCCAAGCTCTACTTAAAAATGAACTACTACAATATCCAACTCCTCAAGAAACCTTCTATCAGTGACATTATTTTGTAGGATCTAAGCACTAAAGAGCAAGCTGTCACTGGTAGTTACAGTCAGGCCTCTGACAGTAGCATGGACTCACTATGCCACTGATATACTGTATTTGGTTTAGAATGAAGCCAGATGGGGTGATGGGTCACTTCACTGGAGTAATGTCTAACGGTAAACTGTGATTAAAAGGCAACATGTAGAAAGCAACCAGAATGTACAAGAATCTTGTTGCTCATGTGGGATGTCACAGTTCTAAGCAGGTTTACTGTTACAAGTAGCAGGAATCTTCCTGCTATTTCATCTTTTTCCTCCTATTAAATAAGCTATTACTATGCAACTGCATCAAGCAGCTTTCAGCGCAGCATGAGCTATTTAAGCGAAAGCTGGTTGATTGCTAGTCTCTCTTTAAAGCTTTCTGGGTTTGGTAGCATGGCATGGACTATATTCTTTGCAGAGAGATAGTGTCTAGAACAGCTATGTGTTTTCTATCCATTTTTCTTGAGTCCTAGATTATTCTTGTATTTGTCTTCCTAGTCTTCCTCTTCCTCCATTTGTTTGTAGTCCTTGTAAATCTTAGTTTTTTGTCAATGTGTTGTTTGTTGTAGTGTTCTGCCTAAGTAATATCTGGGTCCTAGCGTTCACTTGCTTGTATCAGGATCAGTTGTAGCTTAGGGATATCTTTAGAGTTAGTTTTAGAGACAGTGAGGAGTCATTGGAGTCTAGAGGTAGGGTTTATGTTAAGGATAGCTCTAGAAAACATTAAATTAAAACAGCAAATTTTATCATATCATAGCGACTCCATCTTAGTTTAGTATTTGATATGTACTTTTTATTATTTCCAGTAACTGATTGGTTGGCTATTACTTGGCTCTTCTTATGTATCTGAGTGCTTGGAGCCACTTTTAGACCCAGGAAATGTTACTGCTAAAGGTGAAGGCCAGTTGTCATCTTGTGCTAACCAGCGCTATTACATTAACATGATTATATATACTGTGCCATAGAACCCTGTTCCTATCCTTTAAGGTGTAGCTCCACTTAACTATATGTCACTAAGAAAAGCCAGATGACTACCAAATAAAATCTATAATATTATATAAATACCTCAACTTATTTCAAAAATATGTAGTTTAAAGAGGTTGTCTCACTACAAGGCTTGCTTTTTATGTTAAAAATCTTTCAAAAACAAGTCACTTTGCAATATATGTCCATTAACAGTGTCCTACTTATTCCTAGATACCCCCTCTTGTAAGGGCTGCATCAGCTCATCAGGTTGCTATAGCTACAGACCTGTTTGATCTCTCTTGATAGGCTGCCAGCACCGGTTGCTATAGCTACAGACCTGGCTGCTACTGCAGCCTAGTAGAAGCCAGTAAACATGACCCTGAATTCAAAGTGAAACCAAGAAAACAGGACTGAGGTAAGATGAATTAATGTAGTGAGACAACCCTTCAAAGCTATAACCTTGGACAGAGCCAACATAAAACAATGTAATACCTTATTAATGTGATTGTATAGCTAAAGTGTATACATGGGAGATTGGATATATTCAAATAATAAGTATAGGCAAGTTGTTAGCACTGCTGAAAGGTCATCATTGCTTAACATAGCTCTGCATATTACTGAATTGTATTTGTTTATATTGTATAAACTGTTTGTTGAGAACACAACTGGTTATATCTTTGTTGTTTCTAGTTGTGTACTCTAAATACATTGTAAACATTTGGGGCGACATGAATGATTCTCGCCGCGTCAGAGCGCACGTTTTCGGCAGTTTTCCAGCGAAATTAGCGCCTCATGTATGTCGGCGCCGAAGTGTGTTCATACATCCAGTGTAAAGTCCGCCGCGTCTCGCCAGTGTGTGAGGCGCAGTGCGGGACTGCACCTAATATTCGCCGTCCGAGGAGGTGCGATCATACATGCGGTGAACAGTTCACCGCGCCTCGCCAGTGTGTGAGGCACAGTGCGGGACTTAGGCGCAGTGCGGGACTGCGCCGAACATGTATTCTGATTCAAGACAGGCAGGAAATCAGCGAGAAATCATTAAAGATGTCCGTGCGGCATGGAGTATGAAACAAAAAAATCGCCTTTATAAAGGCGTAAAACATTCTCAGAAAAAGAGCTCAAATCTACTAAAAAAATACATAAATAAAATCAGATTCCAAAAATCAAGAACGCCGCTACATCGGGAATTTGGATATTGGAGATTGCCGGGAAATACAGTAATTCAAATTCTTTAAGCGCTTCTCATTGGTCGGCATAAACCAGCCAATCAGAATAGGAGCGACAGTGAACCATTAAAACCTATGGAGAAGTATTCACCAATCAAATTCAAAGGCGGGACAGTTCAAAATACAGTAAAAAGGCAGAAAAGAGCTGATTGGTTGAGCTAGCGGGGGTTTGGCTATCTCGGCCAATCAGAGCGCCAGCTACTTGTCCCATTGTAGTCAATGGAGAGATCGGGGCAATGAAATCTCGGCTCTCAGCGCCATGAAGCATGGAGTATTAGTAAATAAATTGTTTTTATTAAGTGTAAAACATTCTCTGAAAAAGCGCTGAAACCTTCTATAAACATACATTAATAAAATCACTAACAACGCGTTTGTCGCCGTCACCGGCGCTACATCAGGAATTGCGATATTCGAAATTGCCGAGAAATACAGTAGTTCAAATTCTTTAAGCTCTTCTCATTGGTTGGCAGAAACCAACCAATCAGAATAGGAGCGACAGGGACCCATTATAACCTATGGAGAAGTATGGACCAATCAAATTCAAAGGCGGGACAGTTCAAAATACAGTAAAAAGGCAGAAAAGAGCTGATTGGTTGAGCTAGCGGGGGCTTGGCTATCTCGGCCAATCAGAGCGCGAGCTACTTGTCCCATTGTAGTCTATGGACAGATCGGGGCAATGAAATCTCGGCTCTCAGCGCTGTGCGGCATGGAGTATGATTAAAAAAATTGTTTTTATTAGGTGTAAAATATAATCTGTAAAAAACTGAAACCTTCTATAAACATAAATCAATCAAATCCCTAACAACGCGTTTGTCGCTGAGACCGGCGCTACATCGGGAATTGGGATATAGAGAATTGCTGGGAAATACAGTAATTCAAATTCTTTAAGCTCTTCTCATTGGTCGGCAGAAACCAGCCAATCAGAATAGGAGCAACAGGAACCCATTATAAACTATGGAGAAGTATGGACCAATCAAATTCAAAGGAGGGACAGTTCAAAATACAGTAAAAAAGGCAGAAAAGAGCTGATTGGTTGAGCCCAGGTGGCAGAGATGAATCCACCAATCAGATGTAGTGCGTCTATTTTGAGTGGAGCAAGAAGGGCGCGATAGAAAGGCGCCCTAAAAGTTCTTATTGATTATGGGAAATATTCTAGTACTGTGATTGTTTGGGGAGAAGAGGGGCTCATCCTGCTTAGCCAATCAGCGGCTGAGCTACCTTCTAATAGAGTTCTATGGGAAAAGAAATGCAGAGCGAGCTCTGTTTGTGATGGGCTGTTAAAAGAGGCGCGGTTATTATGGGAGAGCGAGCGACGCTCTTATGGGTTTTCTAATGCAACCTATAATAAAACTGTACATGGCGGAAATCAAATGATAATATTCCCAAAGTTGTACTGATCTGTATATAAATGAACAATAATATGGGGGTAACAAAAAAAAATATTAATTCAATAAATTCATTTTTATTTCTTTATTTTCGTTACACCCATACTATTGATCCTTGGCTAACGAAAATAAAGAAATAAAAATGAATTTTTTGAATTAATATATTTTTTTTCTTAAGCCCCATATTATTGTTCATTTTATATACACATCGGTACAACTTCGGGAGTCTTATCATTTGATTTCGGCCATGTACAGTTTTATTATATATTGCATTAGAAAACCCATAAGAGCGTTGCTCGCTTTCCCATTGGCCCAAATAACCACGCCTCTTTTAACTTAGCCAAACACAGAGCTCGCTCTGCATTTCTTTTCCCCATAGAACTCTATGAGAAGGTAGCTCACCCACTGATTGGCTAAGCTGGACGAGCCCCTCTTCTCCCCAACCAATCACAGTGCTAGAATATTTCCCATAGACAGTAATAACTTTTAGGGCGCCCTTCTATCGCGCCCTTCTTTCTCCATTCGAAATAGACGCACTACATATGATTGGTGGATTCATATCAGCCGCCTGGGCTCAACCAATCAGCTCTCTTCTGCCTTTTTTACTGTATTTTGAACTGTCCGCCTTTTCATTTGATTGGTCCATACTTCTCCATAGGCTAGAATGGGTCCCTGTCGCTCCTATTCTGATTGGCTGTTTTTTGCCGACCAATGAGAAGAGCTTACAGAATTTGAATTACTGTATTTCCCGGCAATTCTCTATATCGCAATTCCCGATGTTGCACCGGTCTCGGCGACAAACGCGTTGTTAGTGATTTTATTAATGTATGTTTATAGAAGGTTTCAGCTCTTTTACAGATTATATTTTACACTTAATAAAAATTATTTTTGGAATCATACTCCATGCCGCACGGCGCTGAGAGCCGAGATTGCATTGCCCCGATCTCTCCATTGACTACAATGGGAGAAAGTAGCTCGCGCTCTGATTGGCCGAGATAGCCAAGCCCCCGCTAGCTCATCCAATCAGCTCTTTTCTGCATTTTTACTGTATTTTGAACTGTCCCGCCTTTGAATTTGATTGGTCAATACTTCTCCATAGGTTTAAATGGTTCACTGTCGCTCCTATTCTGATTGGCTGGTTTATGCCAACCAATGAGAATAGCTTACAGAATTTGAATTACTGTATTTCCCGGCAATTTCCAATATCCTAATTCCTGATGCTGCGCCGTTCTAGATTTTTAGAAAGTGATTTTTTTTATTTATTTATTTATTTTTTTGAAGGTTTGAGCTCTTTTTCTGATAATGTTTTACACCTAATAAAGGCGATTTTTTGGAATCATGCTCCATGCTGCACGGAGCTGAGCGCCGAGATTTCTTTTGCGATCTTCTATGTTTCCTCTCATGTTCCGCTCTCACTTCACTTCGCCGCCGCCGGATCATTTAGACCAGAATCAACGAGGTCTGCCTGTTGGAGCTGGCGAGCGCTGCAATGCGCCGCACTTTGCCGACTCGCGATCATGCATGCCTCGGAGTACACGAGTGCGCCGTGTCCCGCTACGGAGCTCCTACACCGCGCCCACACCGCGCCCAGTGCACGCCCCTTTATGTGAGGCGCAGCTGAAAGTGGCGAACGCTGCGCCTAACATCGCATCCCTGCGTCCGACAGGCGTAAATCCCGTTTATACATGTCGCCCTTGGTTTCTATTGTAAACTCTGTTTATTCCAAGTTTATTTTGACAAACAAGTTGTGTAATATTCATAGTAAAGGTGTGGTTTGTATCAAAGTCATTAACTGGATAGCAGCCATTTTTACTCAGCATTGAAACATCTTGCCTAGTACCTACTGGATACTACTTGAACCATACTGACCTGCAGAATAAAGTTAACATGTCATTTATACTGAATAGTGAAATCCATAACAGCTAAACCCAAAAAACAATAACATTTTATTTTACATTCTACCCCAGAAATACACCAAAAATTCAGCTTGTCCCACAAAAACAAGTCCTCATATGATTGTTGATGGATAATTAATAAAGTTATAGCTCTTGGGAGGTGGGGTTGAAAAAAGCAGATGCACTAATACCAATATTGCTATGCTTAGATTGGTTTAAAAGTGGCAATACATATGTACAAAAAATATTATTTTTCTTAGTATCAGTGTTGCAGTTGGTGGTGGTGTGAAGATTTGAAATTAGTTTTCACGTAGAAGAATAGTAATGTAAAGAATATTATTACGTATAAGTGCATGTTTATATATAAAAAGATGATGGCTTAGTTTATTAAAGAGGAGTAACAGATGCTAAAACAATGGAAGAACATTCAAGCTCTCATCCTAGGAATTGTCATTCTAATTATGGACAATGTAATAACTTGACATGTATTATGCTGGAATAATGACTGTGGGGTTGGATATTTTTCATTGTCTTTAGCTTGTTCCTGTTGTAAGTTTAGTTTGTCGCATACGTCCTTCATTAGTCCAGTCAAAGAACCAGAACTTGCAATATTATTCTTTTATAAGACTCTTCTGTAACCATGCCTATCTACTGGGTGGCCTATATTCAAACAATACAAGCCACCACCCCAAAAAAATTTAAATAAATAAACTATTGTTAACAGTAGTTAAAGTAGTTCTCTACTAAGAGCTGTCACCTTACTCCTTTCTGTATGGAGGCCAGGTGCCATGTACTACCTTGGAAGCTATGATAACTGCTATGGTGCTTAGTAAGGCATGGAACCCTAGTTTATGTTAGCTTCCAGTTAGGCTATGTCTCCACTGCACACATTTTCGGTAGTTTTTTTCATTTTTCATTTTCTGAAACTTCTGAAAAAGTGACTGAAAACAGATCCCATAGACTTTAATAGTAAAAACATTCCGTAGTCTCCACAGAACATTTTTTTTTCTGCTCATTTCTGCTCCCATGTTGCAAAAAACGCCAGAGCAGAGCAGAAACTTTACTATTGAAGTTTATGTAAACCGCTGGATGTTTTTTGTACGTTTTCTGGCGTGTTTTTTTGTGCAGAAATCCACAACATTTAATGCTGAGAATTTCTGCAAAAAAAAATGCAAAAAGCACCAAAAAACAGGTGTTTTTTTTTTAGCTGTTTTTGACATGCACTGAACAAAAAACTCATTTTTTTAACAGTTTTAGGATTTGGCTTTCAGTGAGTTTTTTTTCCAAAAAATATCTCAAAATCTCTCAATGGTACCTACCCTTAAAATTATAGACTGTTCATGTCTTTGATAGTGGGCAAACTTACACAATCAATAAGGGATCAAATAATTATTTCCTTCACTGTATATAACATGGCAGTTATTCATGTTTCTACCTATTCAAAGTAATAGGTTACTCAGTTGTGAGGTAGGCGGGGCTAGCCTTAGGTGGGCGGGGTATGAAAAAAAAACAGACTCTTTTCATGACTCTTTTCTGGTTGAAAACTGCAGATTTGAGCACTAAATACTCAAAAACTACAGCATCTTACAGAACAAGGGACACAGCGCTGGAAACAGCATGTCTGCCACTAGGTTGTGCTATCCTCAACAAGGGGGGCATAAACTAGGTGACAGGTTCTCTTTAAAGAAAATTGTATAGGTGTACACTGATGTGGCTGCAAGCAATGCGAACAAAAAAATTCATCAGCAGCACTCTACAAACATTAAAGGACAGTCAAATAAGGAATATATGTAAAAAAATGCATTCCTGCTGTTTTTTGGTACATGAAAATTAGAGGTTTTTTGCCTACGTTTTTTATCAAAACTCTAAGGGCCCATCCACCAACAACAAAGTGAACTCAGTTTAGATGGGGACCTACACTATCGCATCCTCACCTCACTTGGTACCTTTTTAGCTTGGGTCACACTTTAAACCATAAGTATTTTATGCATTTCATAGAAGGACATTCTCTTTTGACACAAGGTTGATGAAGATGCCAATGTGCATAAAGTGCTTAGTAAGCATTTTGATAATGTGCCAGGCCTCTAGAGGCAAAAAATATATGGATATGTTTTTTATTACTATTTTTACATGACAAAATTGTAAAAATTGTCTTATCTGAGGTGCCGATGGCCTAAAAAAAATTCTCCTAGGAAACGGGTTAAGTAAAAATGAAGAAAAATGTTCCTTGACTGCTGTGACTTTTTGAGGGACATGACTTGATGGCACATATGTAAGGTGACCAGTGTTGTAGACACAGTTGCCTTCCTCCCTATTTAGAGCACTGTCTGTACCAGCACCTGCAATCTACATAGCACAAGCAGCTGGCACCTGGGTTTTAGCACTGGAATCTATGACACACAAGCAGCTGGCACAGGGACTTTAGCACTGAATATAGTGGACACTGATGTCATTTCCTGTGAATGAGATCTAATATAACTCATATATTATATCATATGTTATGGTTTTATTAAGTTGTTAGTGTAGTTGAGAAAGATACTTATCACTTGGAAAATGTAAGTTAAATAAAATTCTATATTTTACTTTCTGTTGTAGTTTATTAGAATAAGAGCCGTTGATAATGAGCATTAGGAATTAGGGATATTTTAATACACACATTTTATGTACATTGTTTTTAAATCTGTCACCTTGTGATGCTTTATATTATATTCTGAGCATTTATCCATTATATTTTGAACCATTTTTTGTCTATACTTCAGGCTGGGAAAAAGTTGAAAGGAAGGGATATGTGCACTAAGAGCTTTGGCACAAACAGGGCTATGCAATCAGATATCGTAGAAAAAGCCAGTATTAAACACTCATCACGGCAGACACAAGAGCTCAGCCAAATTGCACTCATACTCCAAACCTACAAACTGCAAGAAGCTGTCATGTAATCACAATGCCAGGCTACTGATGTATATAGATGGCTCTGAAAACAAAAATGCATAATAGATTGGGAACATCTGCTTATATCATGTTAAGGATATTGCAGAAAGATTCTATTATTTTTTCATAAGTTACCCACAAAACAGGCGTAGAGTAATTTAATTACAGTCTTTCCCTTGGAGTTTGTAGCAACCTTGTTCATAACAGAAGAATAATGTATTGTACAAAATGTAACTAAATGTCTTGTGAACTGAAAGTCGTAACTCACTATAGAATCTTTACGCTGGTACAATAATTATAGGTCCCATTCTTCATGCATACTCATTCCATTCAGAAGGCAATACTTTTCTTATGAATTATTATTATGTGCAATGCATACAGATTTATTGGAACTTCACAAGGCTAAATACAATAATGAACCTTACAGATCTTGGCTTCACTTGACCTTCTAATGGGACAGAAGAGACTGAACCCTCCATGAAAGTTGAGAGTCCCCTTGAAAGCAGCAAGCTGTTTAAATTAAGTTTAACATTATTAGAGAGGATCTCTTTTCCATAGTATTGAAGTGGCATTGGGATTGGTCAGTGGAACAACATTTTCTCACTTTGTTTCTGCTTTTTGAATTAAGTTAAGGTCAACTAAGACAAGAAAGAATAAGCAGATTTATAGTTAAGGGTAATGAATATATTTCTAGATCCATTATAAACAGACTTTTCAGTATTTACTTGAAGGGTTTTTCCACTTTGGACAATTCTACTTGTTAGAAGGACCTTGACAATCACAACAGATCACAAAGTGGTCCCCAATGATCAGATGGCATCTATGGGGAAATACGGCAATGTGTTACATTTTTTCTGCAGTGCCACCACAATGGAAATTAAAGGGGTTGTCTCATCTCAAAGTTTCATAGCGTGCATGAATTAAATAATGCTGCTTTGCTCTGTCACTTCCTGGTCAAGCTGTCTGTAATTAGCATATGAGCTCCATGTATTCAGACCTTTGCTAATTAGATAAATCTCCTGCTGTCAGGACCAGGGAAGCTTCTGAGTTAAAGTAAACAGCAGTAATTACGGTCATTTGTCTAAAAGATCAGATAACAAACAGGCTAAGTTCACATGGCATAATTGTGGGGTGTAATTATGCCCCGCAATTACGTTGTGTGTTCGGGAGCTCGCGCTGATTGGCGGCCCCACAGAAATGCATTACTCGCGGTGCGTAAACGCCATAAATAATTGACATGTCACTTATCTCCCCCGCAGCGTATTCTACGAGCGGGGAGAGGAGGCGTTATCCACAGTTCTCTAGAACTGTGGATTACCCTAATGACTGGGACACATTTCGCTCTGTATTGAGCGCAGTACTCCACGAAATACAGGGTGAAATATGTCCCAATTTAAGCCGTGTAAATTTACCAAAAAAGCCCCCTGTTGGGGTTCTGTGCTGACGACCTTTTTGGATGATGTCACTTTTTCTGCTATCGATGAAAAAAAGGGGCAGGGGGGGAGAATACACGGTCAGTCATTTGGGGAAAATGAAGCACAGAAGGTATAAAATCACTTGTAGCCCTTGACAAAAAATGAACAACCAAATTTTTGGAAAACATCTTCATTTAGTGTTCCCTACATGTTGAAACTAATCTTTGTACGAGAAAACCCCCTTTAAGCATTACACAGTGCCTTTTAAATCAATCAGAACCCCATCTGTGTATTGAAACAAGACACGTTTCCAGAGCGGAGACATTTTGTACCCACTCCCCAGTACCCCCAAGAAAGAGGAAAGCCAAAGGGTTTTGAAAATTTTTCTTTTTTTTTTTTTTAAATTGTACAAGTCCTTCAAGTCACAGTGGTCTTAAATTTTTTGAACTTTGAAAAATTATTAATTTGTTTTAATTTTTGGTTGTATAAGAATCTTTGCCATGAGGCTTTTATAAACACCAAACTTCTAATAAAATAGCAATATAAAAAACCCTGAGGGAAAAAGATTTTTTCATTGAATCTTTATTTGCCTGGAAAATTAGTTGAATGGCTTTAAAAAAACTTTAAAAGGGTGAGCCACAACAGTTAGTAGTTGCCCAATTTATAGTCATCTACAGTGCAGGGCTGCCATAGGAATTTCGGGGGCCCCAACACCCCAAATTTTCGGGGCCCCTTGCTGTAACCAAAAAAAAAATCGTTTTTTGGGGGGGGTTTTCTAGATTACCATGTTATATCATTTTTTCTTTTTCAATCTCTGGATTATAGAAATGACGTGGAAAAATATACTGTACACTTGTGCACTACAGTATATTGTCATTCTGTGATCTATTCACTCCCTTTGCTGGTTACAGTTGGGGCCCTTCTGGAGGAGCCTTACATCCTGCAGAAATTCTTAACTGTAAAAAGTTGGAGGAAAATTCTGCAGGAGGCAAAGCAGCAGGAAATAAAAGAATTAAAAACACAAATTATCTGCCCTCACCTGACTAAAATATAATTTCAAATAGTGTGTTCCCCTTACCTGCTCCTGGAGATGGATGCGGGGATCCCCTCAAGGAATTTTTCTGGAAATGGTAATCGCATAGCCATAAACGTCGCCCCGGGACACCCAATAGTGTCCCGGTGTCACCCAACGCGCCTGGCCCAGGGTACCGCGCAGGAAGAAAAGGAGCAGCCTGGGCCCACCCTAGCCCACTCCCCAAGGACAGCCAGCAACGCACATACATCATTCACATCTTATTACTATCAATCTATGTTTTCTATCCATCTTGTCCCCTATTTATTTTCTATAAATCTTCATCAATCTTTTTAAAATTTTTTTTGAAATACTTTATATTTATCAAATATCTATCATCCCTATCTATCTATCTATCTATCTATCTTCTATCTACCCCATATCTATCCCATATTTTCCCCAACTACCCATATCTATTTTCTATCTACCCTTTTATTACTCATATCTACCCACTATCTATCTCATATTACCCCATATCTACCCCATATTTTCCCATACTATCCCATATCTATCCATTTTTAATCTACCCTTTTATCTATCCATATCTATCCTTCTTTTCCCTATCTATAACTATCTATCTACCCCCATATCTATCTATTCATCATCTACCCCCCAAATATCTATCTACTATCTATCTATTATCTATCTATCATCTATCTTCATCTATCCCATATTATCTATCTACCCTCATACTATCTATTATCTCTCTCATATATTATAAAATATATACTATTCATATCTATCTCTCTCATATCTTCTTCTATCTCATATCTATCTACTATCTCATATCTATCTCCATATCTATTTTATTCTATCTCTATCTATCTATCATCTATTCATTCATATTTCTATCTATCTATCTTTATCTATCATTCTTCTCATATCATCTATCTTCTTCCCAATCTATCTCCTCTCTCATATCATCTTTTTTATATCTATCTATCTATAGTTCACATTCTATCTCTCTATATTATCTACTATTATCACATATCTATCTATCTAAGAAACACATATCATCTCTCTCAATCTATCATTATCTCTATTATCTATTTCTATTTCTCATTTTTTTTTTTATTCTCTTGCTTTCTTTTAATCTTCTTCTCTCCCTCTCTCTCTCTCTCATATTACCCCCCAATTCTATCCCCATTATTATTCATTTCTGAACAGTAGGTATAAAAGAATTTACATTTTTTATAATTTAGGCTAGGTATACCCCCATTTATACACACACTACTAAAAAAATATAAACAACCTTTATAAAAAAATACGTGTATGCACACTGAACAAAACAAACAGTATATACACATGCTTATACTTTCACTTTCACAGAAGGGGTATACTTTTACATGCGTATGACACATACATTCAATTATACTCACACAGTATATAGACATACACGCTATATGCACACACCAGCACAATATTAACAAAACACCCAAATACAGTAAACACAAATCCATGCCCTATTATGCACACACACATCCAATCCCCGTATACACAACACCCATGACCCAGTATATAGCAAGAACATGATATACATATACACACACACCCATGCCCGTATTATGCACAGACACTATCCATGCCCATATATTGAAACCCCCCCCACCCTGCCCAGTATATATGCAACCCCACCCATCCCCCCATATATATGACACACCATATCCATCCCCCAGATATATAAAACACACAATACCAGCCCAGTATAACACACACCCATTCATTACAGTTACCACCACCATCATATACTATACCACACACCCCCATGCAATACAGTATACACACCCCAGCATTACAGTATACACACACACCCATGCATATACAGTATACACCACACATGCAATACAGTAAACAACCCCCATACATATACTTACCACACCCTGCATTTACAGTATAAAAACACACCCATGCAATACAGTTACACCAAAACCATAAAATTACAGTATACACCCACCCACCCATTTTATATGCACACACACATGCAATTTCAGTTTACAACACCCCCTGCCCAGTATATATGCACAGACACATATCCTGCCCATTAAAAATATGCAACACACATTTTTCCATGCCCAGTATATATAAAACCACACATACCCCTTGCCCAGTATATATGCAACACACAACCATGCCCAGTATCACCCCAAAACCCCCACCCAGTATATATGCACAGACACATATCCATGCCCATATTATCACAGACACATACCCAGCCCGTATATATCACACACACATATCCATCCCCGTATAACAAACCCCCATGCATATCAGTATACACACACCCTGCATAGACTGTATACACACACACAGCTTTAAACATAACACAACACACCCCATAAATACAGTTACACACACACACACCACACAACACACACACAACCCCCCCACCACAACACACATTCCATGCCCGTATATATGCACACCAATACCCATCCCCAGTATCCCACACACACACATGCATATCAGTAACACACAACCCTGAAAATTTACAGTATCCCCACCACATATCCATGCCCAGTATTATGCACACACTTACTTTACACACTATGTGGAAAAAAGCACCCCTCCTCTCCTGCTGCTGTTGTGCTTCCCCCCTGCTTCCCCCTTGACTGGCCCCTCCCTCTCCCCCCTCACGGGCCGTCTCTCTTACAGGCGCCATGCACTGCTGCCGGGGTTTCGGCTGCGGGCCCCCTCGTGTACACAGCATCGCGGCTGCCCTTGGGCCCTGTGCTTGAGCTTGGTAAATAGAACAGGCCTGGGGGCCTGTTCTATTTTTCAAAAATCTAAACAAAGGAGGCGGGGGGGCCGGCTGCTCGGCGAGCGCGGGGACAAGAAAAAATGTCTAATGTGCCGCTGTGCACGGAGGGAGAGCACGGGCCTCTAAGGTGTGCGGGCCCCTGAGAAATTTTGGGGGCCCTGAGTGTGTGGGGCCCCCCTCCAAGCCCCTCCCCCTCCTATTATTTTAAAAACACTGAATTCCTGTGAAGCAAAGGGGGCGGACCGCGGCGGCCGCGGGCCCCCCCTTGCTTCCAGATCGGCGGGCCCCTAACCTGTAGGGGTGTACCCCCTAATGGGGGGCCTGTACACGTGCTTTTATCAATCGCTCACCCCTTTTATCCCTTCAGTGCGTTAGCGTTTTGAAAAAGAATTTTAATTTTCTTGAAATAAAGATTGACTGTATTTTCTAATATTATTAATTTCAAAAGCATTCACTTAAAGTGGGTTTTTTTAACCTAACAAATAGTGAAAAATTACATGGGATATAAATTGGCTTTAAAAAAAAATGTCTTTCAATTTACCATATCTTTATTGAAATTTGGGTTTTAATTTTTAGTTATTTTGAGTCTTTATTAACACCTTAAAAGCCATTGTAACTAATAAATTTAAAAATTTAAAGGGATATATTCAGAAAATACACATAGCACAGCTTTAATTTATCAAGAAATATCAGGGCATGGGATGGGTAGGCAGAGGTAGGCGACCATCTAGGGCATTTACCTTAACCTGGAGCTGAGCCCGCTCCATGCATGGTTACTTACAGCCAGCACCTTCCTTTAGCAACCAGAACCTGCAATTTCTCTGGTCCTAGAGATTTAACTACTTGGATGCTACAGTTCACATGACTTTAGCGACTTAGCAGTTATACAGGAGGGGGGTGTCCCCTTGGGCAATTTATAAAATGCCCCAACACATTAACGGGTGCCCCCCGCAGTCACAGCAACTTTGAGTCTTATGAAGGCTCCCATTTTACTGCCATTATTACACTCTCCCACAGGCAGGGTGCAGTTGGAGAGCTTTTTTGGTCACTTTGTCTCCCAAGTAATTGGAATAAAAAATTATCAAAAAGCCACAGGTACCCTAAAATAGTACCAATAAAAACACTTCAGTCTGCAAAAAACAAGCCCTTATACAGATCCGTAGACTGAAAAAGACAATTCGGGCTGCCTGTTGCCACCACTAGAGAGCAATCAACTTATTGCTTAGTGTTTCAATATGGCATTCAGTGTATAAACCGTATGCCGTAAGCTGTTGAGCTGCCTAGAATTCTGACTTCAGACATCTAGAACTTAAAGGGTTTTTCTCACTACATTGATTCATCTTATCTTAGTCCTATTTTTCTGGTTTCATTTTGAATTCAGGGGCGTGTTTACTGGCTTCTACTGTGTGAGTAGAATCGGTCTGTAGCTATAGCAACCAGTGCTGGCGCCTTCAGGAGGGATCAAACAGGTCTGTACCCATATGACCTGAGGAGCTGAAGACCCCCTACAAAAGGGGTATCTAGGAAGGGTAAGACACTGTTAAGGATTCAAGGCAAGTGAAGTTTTTGCAAGATCTTTAACACAAAAAGAATTCTTGTAGTGGGGGGAACCCCCCTTTTAACTTTCCCTATGTAATGGGGAAATTTTAATCCCCATCGGGGTTTTGATAACTATCTTTACAGCTTTGACTGCTGTAAAGATGTATTAACAAATTAAAGCAGTTGTCCAGTTTATTTTTAGAAAATATACCGAGGCTGCTAGTGCCCTGATAAAATTAAGTAAACACACAGCCATCTTTCCTCTAGCCTCTATTCCAGTGCTGCTGCCTTCCGCTCTCTCCTCCTGTTCTTCTATTGAACTTAAATAACGTGGTTTAAAAGGGTGGACACCCCCAAACATTTGTATTACTTTTCAGTGGAATGCAAAAAAATCTGTAGTGGCTAATAGGGACTAGAGTTTTTGTCCTGGTTAAATTTCAATTGTTTTGGCCATAGCTATTTTTCCATTCTATGCATGCTTGAAACAAATATATCATGTTATGTGACTTTTCTTAGAAAGTAGTGTTGTAATAAAGCCAGCTCACCTTTGCATGAACAATTGAATGTGGAGGTGTGCGGCTTAATCCAAGGAGGCTACTGGTTAAACAGACTGTTACGATTCCAAAATGATGGAGAGCCAGCACCAATTGATATAAGAAGTTGGAAATTTTATTAATTCTTTACATTTACACATAGGTGAATAATAACAGGCTAACACGTTTTGGGTTAGCAGCACCCTTAAAGGGGATTTGCCAAGAAGTCCTTTTCGCTTGAAGCAAAAGTAAACAAAGCAGGCTGACTGAGAGAGGCTGGTCAAGACAGAGCCTGCATAAAGGGGGCATGTGCAATGTTACTCAAATAATCACACTACAACTAGTGGATTTGTATACAAAAAAACACCTTTCCCCAGCCCTTGAAAGCTGTTATGTTCCCTATCATCCCATAAAGCAGGGATCTACTGAAATAAACCCCCTACAAAATAGTGGATTTTTTATACAAAAGAAACATATTTCTCCAACCCCAAAAGCTCCTTTTTTACGCTCCCCTCTCATAAAATAAGAACCCGGGCCGTTCAGCTCCTGTCACTCTGCCTGGTCATATCTAATGCAAGCTTTAAGTAAAAGGGAGGTAAAGGCAGCCTGTAGCTCTCTCAGGCTGCAATTTTTTTATTTATAATTTTTAGAAAAAGGATTAAATACCCATTTTGAAGGTCGCACGCAAATTAATCGGGGAAAAACCCCTTTAAAGGGGCTGTCTATTAAAATTTTCATAGGATGCATGAAGAAATATGCTGCTTGGCCTTACTTGCTGGTAAACCGTCTTAATTGCATATGGGCCGTGTATTCGACTTCTTTGTTTTAGACTAGATTACAAAATTTTCCCTTCTCTGAGGTCTGGAAAAAGTTTCTGAGTAATATAAACAGTAGGTAATTAGTCTTTTGTCTGAAAGATAAATAACACTAACTCTCGGGCTGCGGGAGGACCGTGGAGACATCACTCCTTGTATCAGATAGAAAAAACGGGGATAAGGATACACAGGTAGGTCCCTTGGGGAAAACCAGAGAGAGCACAGAAGGTGAAAAATCATTGTAGCTCCTTAACAAAAAAAGATGAAAAAATTATTTGGAAACGCTTAATTTGGGTTTCCCTACATTTTGAAACTATTTTTTGAAAGCAGACAACCCCTTTAAACGTATTTATCATCAGTTATGATACATATAATTTCTAAGTACACAGATGTCTAATATTTAACACAGTGAACAGTGGCTCTCTACAGCAGATCTACAGTTAAATATTTTATGTTAAACATTATCAGATAAATCCTTGGCTTGGCCCTGCTAGAAGCAAGGATGCTCACTAAGAAAGAAGACTGTGGATATACTGCCACTTATATGATTTTCCTGGCTGTAATGGCTTGAAACATCCTGTTTAGATTAACCTGGAATGTATAGACACATAAATCTCTTACTGCACAGCTGTGTGTAGCCAAAAGTCATATGTAAATATTGTCCAAGTATTATTTCTTTATTTTACTTTATGTGGTAGTAATAGTCAGATACATTTCACCTGTGAATTTTGAGAAAGAGGTACCACCCCTTTAAACAAATAAGATTGAATTTCACCCTTGCGGCTTTAGGTTTTTAAAAATTCCCCAGAATTTTTGTGTTGCAGGGTCTTTAAATTTATCTTGTGGGTTTTTGTGGCACTTGTATTTTAACTGGCTCTCTTTCATCAATTAAATATGGGCACTGATACAATTGAAAAGTTAAGAGTTGGCTGGCATGGGTCATTATTAGTTTAGTTTTTGTATGCTTTCTTGCCTAATTGTGCTTAAAATGTGCATCTGCAGACTTGCATTATAGCTACATTTGTTCATTCTGTCATTCCCAGGCAGATTACTTTACTGTCTAAAGCTAATTATTGAAATGAAATGTGAAGTCAGAATGGTGTTTGTTTCAGAGAACTGAGCTAGTTTATTATGAAGTTATCTTTAAAAAAAAAAAAAAAATTCAAATACTTGTAGCAATGCTGGATGGCACAATACGACCAAACTGGACATTACCTTTAGCAGTTGCCTTTCCTGGATCCCAGTACTTAGAAACCCCAGGGGGTATTACCATCACAGCAAGTTCTGTTGGAAGGGCCAATTACTGTAAAGTAAGCCATTTTTAAAATACATGTTAATAAAAATATGCATGCCGCACCTAATATAAGCCTTTTTTATCCATTCAACTTGCTCTGTTGTCTCCTTGGTTACAGACCACCACTGTGTGCTTTCAGTGGTGACCAGTAATGCAGCATTACTGTGATGTTTCCTGTGGCCTGGATAGCAGAGACGCACGTTTTCCCTCATGTGTATGCCCCTTTCCTCTCTCTGGCCAGGCCATAAGATTTTATTCTCAGACAGTCTTTGATAACTGAAAGCACACGGTGGTGGTCGGTAACCAAGGAAACAAAAGTTCAAGTTGATGGTTCAATGACCCTTTCAGCAGCACTTGCTATGATGGGAGTACCCCTTTAAGTAGAGCGAAGGTGTCAAGTAAGCGTCAATTTAATATTAACATGACAAATACAAATGAAGATGGATTCCATTTATACGTAGCTTAAGACAGGTAATGGTACAGACACGGATGAGGATGGCAACACAAATAAAAAACTCACAAATAGGAACAGACCTAAACAAACTTTCTCTAAATCTTGTTCTAACACAGACCCGAACACCAGACCCAGTGAACCTCATTGTCTCTGCAGTTAACCCTAAAGTATCCGTAAGTTAACATAAACACAAAAAGAAGTCAGAAAACACTCATAACACTGGGCAGCAAAAGTAATTGTTCCCTAAAGGGTTTGGTCAAACTCTCCAGTATAGCATATAAGCAAAAATAGATGAGAGCAAACATCCATACAATTATCAAAACTTTATTAAATATTACACTGGGGAACAAAAAACAAAATCCCATCCATTTTGTTCTAGCAGCTCTAGTTTCTGAGATGGGGATTACGTGATCTACATTTTTTGTGTTTAGTTTTCTTTAGATATGGGCGATTTAAGGAATTGAATTTGCTCCTGCAATTCATATTTTTTGTTAGCATGTGCTTTTTAAAGTTCTAATTTTGTATTTTCTTTGTACTGAATTTCCCCCATTCTTTGTACAATTTAGTGACCACTACTTTTTTGAGTATGATTGGTAAGGTGGCAAATGCTGGATCCCCAAACAGAGCTGTAGGGAAAAACGGGTCATTTTTCGAATCGGGCTCAAACATAAAAAACTGTCCCCAAATTTTTAAGGGAACCAAAAAGAGTTTTTCCCATGTAGTAAATTTAAAATTTTAAAGGATAGACAGAAGTAGTCCAAAAAAATAGGGTAATTCTTAACTATTGTTTTAATTAAAGAAAATTTCGTTTTTTATAATGAGATGGGCGAATCGATCTAACAAGTGGAAATTTATTTAAATTTCAGGGAAAAAATTTGGTTCAACGAAGTCGAAGTTTGGGGTACTTGGGTGAAAGAAGTGTGCTTTTTTATTGATAAAATGGGTGTGAGCCATGGCGTTACATGGGGGCAGCACCTGGGGGAAGAAGGGCAAGCCTGCATGACATGTCAGATATGAAGCCAATCAGAGACCGGCGGGATTCTGTGACGTCACCGCACTATAAAGTCCGGGCGCGACACGGGGAGCTCATACCGCTCTCACTGTACTGATCAGGGAAGGTGCTGCTGGGCTGATTGGGGGATAGCGCTTACTAATGAACTCATTTTTAATACAGCGATTTTTGTGGGGGGTGTTAAGTTGTCTCAGAAAGCTTCTCGTACTTCTATTTCTAAATTTGTGGGGTATTGGATCTGAAGTCCATGTGCGTCCACTGCGCTGAAATATACATTTTAATGCTAACTGCTCCAGCACATTGAATATCCAAGGGGGGGATCTAAGCCTGTTCTGTTGTATTCATTTAAAGAAACCAGCGTTTTTAAAATCCAAATACCACTTCATTTTGGTTGCTCAATTTTTTTGGGCACAATTTACATCCGGGGGTTTAACTAAGTATTTTTCTTTTGTTGTACTCAGTAAAAGAAACTTTGTTTTTTCACTGCCACAGAAGAACTCTGTAGCATAATTCATATCCGACAGGTTAATTAACCTGTTGTGCTTTTATATTCATAAAATACACAGAGTTTTTAAAATTTGGCAACCATAACAAGTCAATTTTTCCTCCCCATTTGTGGAGCGCAATTTTATAACCAATTTTACCCAAGCTTCTTAGTGGGTTCATTTGGAGTCAATTACAGGGTTTGTATTTATCATATACAGATATCTTCATCAAACAGTGTCTGTACATTTTAGAACAAACAGTATGTCAGACAGAGGTGGCAGGCTCTTCACATGCGAGTGGCAGTGCACAAACATTCCTGGAAAGGCCCAGGCCCACAGCACAGCAAGGGAACGTCGCAGCAGGGGTCACTCGGTGAGGCCACAACTGCCGCTGTCATCTAGCGGCCGTGTGTTGAGCAGCAACCGAAGGGTTCTTGATTGGTTGACTAGGTCATCCACTTCCTCCCAATGACATCTGACAACCCCAGCAAGAGTCGTGGGATCGTCAGACCAAAACCCCTTTGTTGGGATGGCACGGGAGCGGGTCAGCGGCCCTCACCTGTCCTCAACCCGCCTCTGTCCCCTCTCGGTTCCCCCAGCCAGAATCTACTATGTGGTTTTGGGCTCAAACCCACATATAAGCGAGGATGAACAATTTGAGGGGGCATCAGCAGCTACTTGGCAGTGAAGAAATGGGCCAATATCCCTGCTTCTTGCAGTAGGCGGCAAAGTTTTAGATGTGGAGAGGGGCATGGAGGTCATATTGTGAGGGGTCAGCCTCTGCATACCAAGACCGGGGAGGAGGACAGCAGTGACGATGAAACACAAAATCGATGATGATTTTAGCCGACCGCACTTGGGAGCCGGGTGAAGCAAAAGGGGTTCATCATCGTCAGGAGAAGAGGGCGCAGCTTGCGCGTTTGGCAGCGGCGCAGCCAGGAAGTGGTTGTGTGGCCGTGAGTCAGCAGGGTAGCAGCAGTGTGAGGTCGGGAGCCAAGCGGCCACGGGGTAGAAAAACCCGCTTCGAAGTTTCCAAGAAAGTACGGCACAGGGGGTCACGAGGCAGTGGAGGTAGTAGTCACTCAGTGCGGAGCGTTGGCGGTAAAATTAGCTACTCGGTGGTGTGGCAGTTCTTTGCTAAGACACTGGAGGAGCCGAATATGGGTATATGTAGAATCTGTGGGCAGAAAGTGAAACGTGCCCAGGGAGCTAACGTTGGCACCGCGGAACTGCGTCAACATATGCAGCGTCACCATCCGGTGGCCTGGGAGAAACGTGGCTCAGATGTGGTGGTCCATCCTGCCGCCGCAGCAGCGGCAAGTGGCACGTATGCCATTGCAGCCAGTCAAGGCTCCATCACCTCTGCAGAAGTGAGCTGTTTCTCTTTGACATCATCTCCCGGTCCAGATGCTCCTGCTCCTCGCTACTCCATGGCGCCAGCAGTCGTTCAGCGAGGCGATTGCAAAGAGACAACAGTATGCGTCCAACCATCCTAAGGTGCAGCAACTGACCTTGCTCCTGTCCAAGTTGTTGGTACTGCAGTCCCTCCCTTTCCAAATGGTGGACTCTGCACCATTCAGAGATCTAATGGCTTGTGCCGAGCCAAGATGGAGTGTTCCAAGCCGTAATTTCTTTTCCAAAAAGGCAGTACCAGAACTTCATAAATATGTAGAACAGAAAGTGGGCCAGTCCTTGAGCTTATGGGGTTTGTTCCAAGTGCACGGCACCCGCGGACGTCTGGAGCTGTAACTACGGTCAGGGCCAGAAACATGTCCTTTAGGCCCATTGGTTGAATGTGCTTCCTGCCCAGGAACACCAACAACTTGGACAGGAGACGGTGCTTTCTCCTCCATGTTGTAAAAATTTGCGGCTCCTGCCCCAATGTCCGCCTCCTCCCCCTTCCCCCCCACCACCACCATCTCAGTCTCCACAAGTACTGCTCCATCATACCACATGTGTATGGCACAGCAGTGTCACGCAGTTCTACACCTGGCTTGCCTTGGCAAATGAAGTCACACAGGGGAGGAACTGCTCCGCGTAAATGCAGCAAGAAATCGATGTGTGGCTTTCTCCGTGCCAACTGCAAAATCGGAACCATGGTGACGGACAATGGGAGTACATGGTGTCCTTTGCTGCACGAGGGAGGGATGGTCATGCACCCTACTTTGGCGCATTGTGTTCCCAATCTGGTTGTGAATAGGTTCCTAAAGTCTTCCCCCGATCTTCAGAAGATTCTGAAAATGGCCAGGAAACAGTGACATGCACTTCATCCATTCCTACAGAGCCAGAACACCCTCCTCGAGTTGCAGCGGCAGAACGGCCTCCCCCAACACACTCTGATATGCGATGTTTCCTCCCATTGGTTTTCCACCCTGCACTTGTTGGACCGACTGTATGAACAAAGAAAGGCCTTAACGATTTTTGATGATCCAGGCGAACAGGAGTACCTCCCCTGTGTAACGTTGATGTCAAGCCAGTGGCAGCTCATGTGTGACACTTGCAGTTTGTTGAGGCCATCGAGGAGGCGACGTTATTTGTCAGTCGCCAGGACTACGGGATGAATAACATCATTCCACTGCTTCATGTCCTGGAACAGATGCTGAAAAATCTGTCTGGGCAGGGGACTGGAGACGTTTGGGAACTACATCTCCGGCCACATTTAGTCCGGGGGACTGAAATGGAGGAGGAGGAGGAGGGGAGGAGGAGGACATTGAGGCAGAAGCATTGTCTGGTGAAATGAGTGGATTTTCTACCCTGGTGACAAGAGAGGAGGAGCAGGAGCAGCTGGAGCAGGTAGATGGAGATGAGGGAAAATGAGCAGATGACCCGCAAGCAAACCCTGGCAGTATACAGTGGAGATGGAGGCAGGGAGCCCCCCGGAGTCACTTGTGCAGATGGCCCGCAGCATGCTGATTTGCCTGGCAGTGAAGCCGAATAGTCAGCATCTGGCAGAGGGATGACTTTTTGGCTCTCCACCCTTATTGGACCCCGCTACCGGTTCAAAATGGGAGCCTTTTTCCCAGCTATTGAGAGGGAGGACAAACTCAAATACTATAGGGAAATCCTCCGTAGTCAATTGGCCGCTGCCTATGTGCGGCATCGTCCCTCCTCTGACAGGTCTGACCGGGGGGGTTTTTCAGCGCTCACGTACTACTGCCGCGGCTGCTGGGGGAAGGTGGGGGGGTAGGAAACAGTACCAGCTCCATCAGCACCAACCGAAGTCTGGAGTCACTGATGAGCAGCTTCCTTCACCCGCCTAGTGAGGAGGGCAGTCGCCAGAAGCAGCAGCAGCAGGACCTGGAGCAGACCCCGAACCAACAGGTGGTGGCCTACTATGGACAGCACTCTGCCACTCCATTAGAAGATCCGCTGGACTACTGTGCAGACAAACTGGATGTGTGGCCGCAACTTGCCGAGTTTGCAGTGGAGAAGCTGTCCTCCCCGGCCAGTAGTGTGGAAATCAGAGCGGGTGTTCATGCGGTGGGGCCATCGTTACCCCAAGGAGAACCCGCTTGTCCACGGGAAATGGGGAACGACTGACCTTGCAAGATGAATCAGGCATGGATCGGCCAGGATTTCCAAACACACCAATGTTTTGGGCGTCAGACTACATCAGCCATGATGCCTCACAAAAACTGTGAGAAATGAGTCTGGGTTCAAACTACCTGCCTCAGCCACTATCTGATGCAGCCACCCGCCTGATGCCACACATCTGCTGACAGTTTCTCCATCTGCCACCAACCATCTTTACAGGGACGGTATTGCCACCCACCTCCACACTCTGTCATTGTGCCCACTTTATGACCTCATGCTGCTGCTGCTATTGCTGGTGCCGTGATATCCACACTGTGTCATTGTTTCCCTCTCTGACCTCATGCTGTTGCTCCTGCCGCCGTCACCTCCACTCTCTGTCATTGTGGCCACTCTGTGGCCTACTCCTGTTTTTGCCACCTCCAGAATGTCATTGTGCCACTGTCTGACCTCATGCTGCTGCCACAGTCACCTCCACTCTCTGTCATTGTGCCACTCTGTGGCCTACTACTGTTTTGCCACCTCCAGAATGTCATTGTGCCACTGCCTGACCTCATGCTGCTGCTGCCGTGACCTCCACACTGTCATTGTGCCACTCTGTGGCCTACTCCTGTTTTTGCCACCTCCAGAATGTCATTGTGCCACTGTCTGACCTCATGCTGCTGCCATCGTCACCTCCACTCTCTGTCATTGTGCCACTCTGTGGCCTACTACTGTTTTGCCACCTCCAGAATGTCATTGTGCCACTCTCTGACCTCATGCTGCTGTGGCTGCCGCCGTCACCTCCACACTCTGTCACTAATGTTGCCACCTGAGCTCTCAGCTTGTTTTTTTCCAGCTTTCGCTGGCATGACTTTATCAGGCTACATTCCCGCTTGAGTTTTTTGGTCAGTTTTGCCCTCTTAAGTGCCCAGGGAATTTTATAGTGAAGCGATTCTAAGAACGGCGGCAGTCATGTGCGTGTCATACTAAAACACAACATTGTATGAAGACCAAACCAAGCTCCCTCTGCATATTTAAGCATGGCACAACGTTCTACAGCACCCTGCAGGCTCTGTGCAGCCTGGAAATAGCTGTTTTTTAACTTGATTCCTCCCGAAGTAATTCGGACCGAATTTAATTTTGTCGGGAAATTCGGCGAAATGACCGAATTTTTGAGAAATTTGCCCATCTCTAATTATAACCTAGGGTGGTACAGCAGAATATATTACAGACATGTATAAAGAATAGGGATATGGATTTTTCATATCCCTATGCTGCAACTGACCCAGACCAAAGCAAGCAGACTATAGAACCCAATAACTTAACCTAGGCTGACATAGCAACAAAGGCGGACAAAAAACTAAGAACACAAGAACTACAAGAAATAACTAGATTAACTGACAAACTTACACAGAACTCCAGATAACTGGTTATGAAATACTTAGACTGCCAGACACAGTCTTTCAAGACAAACAATATAATTTGTGCTATACTGCCAAACCCAGAGGACTTTATTGTATAAAGACCAACCATTGCTCCCTTAACAAGCTGCATAGACTGCATAGTCAGCCAATCTGCCCTGAAAGTTCATTGAGGTGGTTGTATGGCAACTCCTTCATCTCTGATCTATTATGAAGGAGAAGACAGGAGGAGGATGCCTTTATACTGACAGAACCATGATTTAAATAAGAACAGTATGTGCCCTTTTGCCCGAGGTGGCACTGTATGAAAACTAAACACTTGCTAATTGCACCCCCACAAATTATGCCTATTGTAAAGTTAAAACACATACAAAAATGGGACATTAATTACTCAAAAACACTACAATTTTTGGGCCATATTCACAGCTCAGTGGCTAGACTAGACTGAACCCAGTAGCAAGCAACTCTGGCCCATATGCTACCTATTTTTTCCCAGGTAGCATATGGGCCAGAGTTGCTTGCTACTGGGTTCAGTCTAGTTCAGCCATTGAGCTGTGAATATGGCCCAAAAATTGTAGTGTCTGTTGTAAAGTTACCTTCGCAGAAAAGGGGATTGTCCAAATTCTGACAACATTGCCAAAGAATCGAGCATTATTAAGAATGATTTTTTAAAAATAATGTTTATTTATTGATATGATTTTTATCAAGCCTCGCAACAACTAATCTTCTCTTTGTAGAATGGTTGGCATATAAAGTCCGATTCTAAAAACACTCCTATTTCCTTATGAAAATGTCTTTACTTACAGCTTTTTACCTCTTTGAAAATAATATAAAATAGCTAAATTTTCAGTTAGCCGTCATCCAGTTATTCTCTGCAGACTTTAATCTAATATCTGTGGCTAACTGTAGTTGACACTGTATGCTTGCCTTTGTGTTTAGGCATTAAACACAGGCCTCAGGGGGTTATCACAATATATAGGTTATACTGCATGCTGTGTTGCTTTGTTGATCAGTTGTCTTGTTAGCATGAGCAAATCAAAGAGAACATGGTAGGATTCATGTATTTCTACTCGTAACAGACAACATTATCAACTATAGAAATGAAATATACCACAGTTCTTGTCAAAATGCTTCACACCAGTCAATTGAGCTCAACAAATCATAGGAGGGCGTATATCTAAAATATAACGTTTATTTAAATCAGATTAAAACAATTTCTATAAAATATGTCATGGCCCAGATGAGAATGATAATTGTACACAATCAAAGGTAGGTGTATAGTGTCAAACGATGACAATGAAACACTGTTGCTGTCCCTATTGTATCCTTTTATTTCTATAACTAAACCTACCTAGCAAAGAAGAGGGCAATCGCTCCGATAAAGAGCGACCTTGTGCAGGAACCTAGCCCTGTCATCATAAAGCCCATATTATACCCTATATTGGTAAATGTATTACATACTCTCAGTCAAAGATAATGTCCCAACATGTTTCTACCTTGGTTGGCGCACCATAGCCCTCCACAGACACTGGAGCCATATGCTTCTTGGTGTCTCTTTGTTTGGCCTCGTATAGCAGCTACCGAGCGTCATTCTCAGTTACTGGCAATTCTTCAGTCCCCTGATGGCGCCATAGTAAGGTAGAAACATGTTGGGACATTATCTTTGACTGAGAGTATGTAATACATTTACCAATATAGGGTATAATAGGGGCTTTATGATAACAGGGCTAGGTTCCTGCACAAGGTCGCTCTTTATCAGAGCGATTGCCCTGTTCTTTGCTAGGTAGGTTTAGTTATAGAAATAAAGGGATACAATAGAGACAGCAACAGTGTTTCATTGTCATCATTTGACACTATACACCTACCTTTGATTGTGTACAATTATCATTCTCATCTGGGTCATGATATATTTTATAGAAATTGTTTTAATCTGATTTAAATAAACATTATATTTTAGATATACGCCCTCCTATGATTTGTTGAGCCATTTTGAAGTGTAGGAGTCAAATAGACTGACACTATTTGTCAGCGATTGTGTTTATTACACCAGTCAATTTACTCTTTGGGTGACATGTATGAAAGGGTTTTTCTGGCGTACAATGCACCTAATTGAGCTGGCTACGATGTCTAATGCGCCTAATGAATGTGTTAGGTGCATTGTTCATAAGATTCAACACTTTCGAATGCGCCTAACATGAGGGGTGTTCTGGGGACATTTTGGGGCGTTATGGAGGTGCGCCGCACTACACTCGTAATATTAGACACATCTATGAATATGGTTCGGCAAAACTAGGCGCATTACTGCTCTGACAGGCAGATCTATCTCAATGTGGTCTGCCTGAGCCTGAGAAGTCGAAGTGAAGATAGATTTGCTGTAAGGGGCAAAATGTCCAATATTTCTCAACTTACACCAGTACAATAATAAAATGTATTTTATTATAATTATCAAACTGTATAAAATTTAATTATTTAAATGTAATGAAAAATGTGATCATATAAAATTGATATAAAAATATATAATATCCCCTATAAAATATCTCCTATAAAATGTATTTAAAATTCATAGAATCTTAATCTCATTTTACATTAAATAACCCACTGATGTTGTTCAGATTTTTATATTTTACATTTTTATTATATTAAATTTGAAATTTATTTTTGCTGCGCTTACCCTTTATTCTACATACAGAAAGAGCCAGCACAGCACAGGTCTTTCTGGGACTTGTGGTTCTCCAAGCAGGATCAGTACCATAGTTTCTATTCACTGACATGCTATTGAAATTTGACTTCTTTTATTCCAGCCTGTCTTTTAACCTTAATGAAAGTTATGGCAAAATTTTCCATAATGAAAACCTCCTTTTTTGTCACGGGGGGGCCTGGGGCCCCCCCGCCCGGGGGTTTTGCAGGCACACCCATGGGGGCCCCCACGAGTGGCACTGGGGGCCCGCTTTGCAGGCGGGGGGCACGCTCACTCTCCCGGGTAGGGCCCCTGCCTATTTTCCCGGGCCGCGCCCTTTGCTGCAGTCCATCTCCCGGCCCGCGCGCCCCCGCTCTCTAGGGCGCCCCGTGCGCCGCCCTCTGTGAAATTTAAAGGCCGGGGTGCATCGGTAATTGGGTTTTGCCGGTCGCTCCCCTTATTTTAAGCCTGCCCCTTGCTGAGTCTTGTCCCGGACTTTAGTCCCAAATGGGTTTTTTATAAGAAAGCGTTCCAAACCCTTGTTCTGTTTTCCCGGTGTACTTCCCTTTTGCTTCCGTTCCTCGCCACGGATCTTCCCCCTCCCCTGACCTTCTCCCTTTTTTCCACGTCATAGGAACCATACCCGCCTCCCCCTGCCTTTCCCTCCCTTTCCATGTCTACAAAAACCATAGCCGTTTTCCCCTTACCTTCTGCCTGTCCACGTTTTTTAAAACCCAAGCCGCCTCCCGTGCCCTTCTCCCTGCCCACTTTCTAAAAAAACCATAGCCGCCCCCCTGACCTTCTGGCCTTTTCCACGTCTAAAACCCAATGGGCCCGCCTCCCCTTCCCCTTCTGCCTGTCCATTTCTACGAACCTTGGGCCTGCCCTAACCTTTTTCCTGCCCCAACGTAATCAAACCATACCGGGCCTGCCTTTAACCCTTCGGGCCTTTCCAGGTCTACGTAAATAGCCCCTGCCCCTGCCTTTTCGTCTTTTCCCCAAACTACAAACCTGCCGGGAACTTTTTTGTACCACGCAAACCCTTGGTGCCTCGGGCAGGCAAGTAAGGGTCGGGGGTTTAGCGCCCCTGGTTAACTCCCGCCGCAGCAAGTCCATCCCCGGCCTTTTGGTGGGCTTGGGAAAACTGGGCCCCAACTTAGATCCTTCCCGGCGGGGGTTGACGCCATCGTTTGCGGGGGTCCAGTGACCCACAAATCCCCGCCCGGGTAAAAAATAGGCATACAGGGGCCAAAACTCCCCCGTTTTTGGGGGGGGGGGTTTTCCCGCTTTTTTGGGGGCCCCCTCCCCCCTCCCGGGGGATTTGGATTTCCTCCCCCGGCCTGCAGGCGGGGGGGGGTCCTTTTAAATTACCGGGGGGCCCAAAAAGAAGCCTGGTGCGCTATTTTTTGGCCCCCGGAAACCGCTCCTAAGGCGGGTGAAGGGGGCCGCAGCGGCCCTCACCCCCCGGGTCTCACTGTGGGGGGGGAAAGGGAGGGGGGGATCGCTCCCCCCCTCCCCCTTTCCCCTGAAATGTCGGCGCCGGTGTGTGGGCCGAACTTACATTTCAGGGCGCGGGGGGAAAAAGTGACGCGCGGCTGCGGGGAGTGCGCCCCCGGTTTGCTCCATTTCCCCCCTGCCCGCTGAAGGATGGGGCCAGGAGTTTGGCCGTTTGCAGGAGCTGGGAAAGGGTAAGTGGTTTTTATTATTTTTTTTTTATTAGCTTTGGGGGGCTTTTACCTGGCAACAAGGGGGGCACTACCTGGCTAAAATAGGGGGGAAATACCTGGCAACAAAAGGGGGCACTACCTGGCAAAAAAGGGGGCCCTACCTTTGGAAAGAGGGGGCCCAACTACCTGGCAAAAAAGGGGGGCTTTTACCGGGTTTAACAATGGAAACTACCTGGCTAACGATGGGGGCACTACCGGGCTAACAGAGGGGATTTCCTGGCTAAAAAGTTGGGGAAATACCTGGCTAACAGATGGGGGAAACTACCTGGTTTTCCAGTTTTGGGGACACTCCCTGGAAACCCAAGGGGGGAACATTTTCCTGGAAACCAATTTGGGCACTCCCTTGGAAACCCAATGGGGGCACTACTGGCAAACAGAGGGGGGGGCATTTCCCCGGGCTAACAATGGGGAATCAAACCTGGAAACCCAACGGGGGAAACAAACCGGGCAAAAATTGGGGGGCCCCCTCCCTTTGGCTAAACAAAAGGGGGGCCACTCCCCCTGGCTAACAGATGGGGGCACTACCTGGTAAAAATGGGGGCCCCTTTCCGGGCCCTTAACAAAGGGGGGCACCTCCCCGGCTAAAAAAGGGGGGGGCATTACCTGGCTAAAAATTTGGCTCAACCTGGAAAAAGGGGGGGGGCATTACTTGGCAACAAGGGGGCATCTATTTGGCCGGGGTAAGGGCATTTCCGGGTTTAGGGGGGGCTACTACCTGGTTTAAAGGGGAAACCCTCCCTTTGGCTTTTTTCCAAAGCCTTTTTGCAGTTGGGTTTGGAGTGGGTGGGGCCTTTTTTAAAGGGGGCCCGGGGCCATACCGACAAGATGGGGGGTTTTCCAAGAAAATTTTTGGGCCGCGGCGCGCTTTTGGGGCCCCGCCCCACTAAAATCACCCCTGCTTTTTTTTTTTCAAAATTTGGAAAAAAACTTGAAAAATTAGGGCGAGGCGCTCGAAGTTTACACACCTTTTATCAACACACAAAAAACACTTTAATCTTTCCAGGCGCATTATACCCTGAAAATGAGACTTGACTATTCACTTCGAGGCACCTTCCTTCATACATGTCGCCCTTTATCTCCCAATCAGAATGATTCCTTTTTTCACCGGCAAATGGAAAACACACTAGAGGAAAGTTATAAGGGCTTCTTTGTGTCATAATCCAATTGTGGCAGGGGGAAAAATTTTAAAATAAAAAAAAAATTGGTTTCCCCAAATTTTCTTTCCTTGGGACTAATCATTTATTAGTAGAGAAGTAAAGAGAGGGGGAAATTAAGTTTTTTTTAAAACTATTTTGCTTTTTTAGGAAAAAAATTTGGTTTTTTTTTGTTTTCCCTTTTTCCCCAAATATCAAATATTTCTGACAAAATACAATACACTTATTACTAACCGTCTTCAGAAGACATTTTTTTTTAAAGGATACTTGAAATACGAAAAAAACAGTATTTTTTAGGGGGATTTAAGCCTTTTTAAAACCAAAAGTACAATTTTAATTTTTTTATGAAATAAAACACCACCCAAAGGTTCCCTTTTTTTTAATTGGTGAAGGGCACTACTTAAAACCCTTTTAAACGGGTTTATCAGTAAAAATTTTAGGCATAAATTTCGGGTTTTCATATGATCTGGCTCTAAGATGCAGCAAATAATGGAATCTTTTTAGCTATTCAGGGTCTTAAATGTATTTCCACAGGATCCCAGGAATTAAACAAAGATTTCCATGACAGGCATGTAGGTAATTTAGGAACATAAAAATTTTGCTTCCCCTTTTGTTTTTGGGGTTATTTTCCCACACGGTTTAATTTTTTCGGGGGGGCCGCTTTTTGGCGTTGTATTTGCGTCTATTTTTATCCCAAAATCATTAGGGTTTAATCCATAGTCCATGGGAAAATAGGGAAATTACGCCTCCCCCCCTGACAAACAAAAATTTACAAACATCGTTTTGTACGCTGGGGAGAAAAATGAAATGTTGAAATTTGGGCAGGGGGTTAAAGTGGATTAGCGGGGCCACCGAAAGCGATGAGGGAAGCCCACGCCGGGGAAGGGGAATTAAAGGGAAGCCCCGGGTTTTTTCCCCGGGAGCCCCTGCAAAGGGGGTTTTGGACTTCCTGCGGCGGGAAGACCTACCAGGTGGGTTTCCCCCGGGGGGGAAACTTGTTTTGCGGTGGGTACCCAAAGGGGTGGCGGGTTTACAAAAATCTTTGGGGGCTGAGAAATGTCGGGGACGGGCAGTGGGGCCCGGGAGGGGGAGAGGTTCGTGGTGGGAAACGGAAGCGAAAACGGTTTTGGTACACGGCAAAGGGAAAAACAAAGCCCAAGACCTTTCTCTAAAGGCCAGAAAGGCCCACTAAAGATCCAGCAGGGGGCTCCCGGGAGGGGGAAACCAAAATTACGGGGGTAAAAGGGGCCCGCAATCACCCAAAATTACCGGCCACGGGCCCCTTTTAAAGAGAGGTAGGGACGGGCGCCCCGCGCGCCCTTAAAAAAAGGGGAAAGGGCGCCGGGGCCCAATGACGGGCACGCCTGGGGGGATCAGGAGCGGGGTTTTGGGAAAAAGTTTTACACCCCCCCCTGGGGGGACGAGCGCGCCCACCCCGGGGGCAGGGGACCTGCGGCCACTCCCCCGGGGCACCTGGAAAGGGGGCCGGGGAAAGGGCGGGGCCGCCTCAGCCCGGGGGATGGGCTGCTTGGGCCCTTTTCTTTTACAGTACCCCCCCCCCTCCCCCTTGGGCCCCTCCCCCTCTTTCCGCCCGGGGGAAAATTTTTGTAAAAAGTTGACGGTCCAGAATTTTTGTCCTCCGGCTCCCATGCCCTTTCCTGGGGCCCCAAACCCCCTTTCCCATCGATGGAAAATATCTTTTCCCCTCCGGAAAATTTTTTACGGGGTTTTAAAATTAGAAAGCACCCGCCCCCGGGGGGGAAAGGAGCACCCCTTACAAGACAAAGGGTTTAAAAAGGACCGGGGGGTTTAAAGAAAGTACCGTAAAAGGGGGTTTCGGGAGGGCGAAAGGAAGGGGGGGACCGGAGTTATGGGCCCCCACGGGTTTAAAACGTTTTGAGCCCTAAAAAGGGCCCCAGTAGGGGGGAAAACCCAATTTATCCCTTGGGGTTTTTTAAGCCTGAAATTTTTTGGGCAGTTAACCATACTTTATCGCCGGGAAAGGAAAAAACCTGGGGAGGGGTCCTTTTTTAAATTCCCCCTTTGGGGGCTTTCTTTACTTCCCCCGAACCCAAGGACCCAAAGATTGGCGGGACAGGGCCCCAAAAAAACCTTCATGTCCCCCGGCCCAGCGTATTTTCAGCGGGGGCCCCTTCGGATGGGGGGCAGGAGAGAGGGGGGGGGGGTGCGGGGCCCTTTCCCCAAAAATTTAGAAAGGAGGGGCCCCCCGTTGACTCGGAATTGGGGAAATTTATGGGAAAATTCCGCCCATGGGATTTGGTACCCCAATCATTTTTTGACGTGCCGAGACAAAAGGGAAAGCAAAGTGGGCCCCCAAGGACCTATTTTAAACCCTTTTTATTTTGCCCCTTTTCCCCCTGGGTTGCTGGGCCAAGGAAAAAAAAAGGGCTTCCCCCCGGGGGGAGCAGGGGTCCCCCAATTTGGAGACAAATGGGACCCCGGCGGTCAGGGACAATTTGCGGGGGCTCCCATGTAGGTCAAAAAATGGGGCAAAAAAATAGGGTTACCCAAAGGCTGGGGGGCCAAGGGCAGACTTTTAAAGGGGAAAAAAGAGCCTTTTTTAAAACCCCCGATCGAAAACTACCCAGACCCGGGTTTGTTACCCAAGAGGATGGGGAAAAAGATGGGTTATAAAACCCCTCCCCAAAATTGGACCAGGGGTTTTAAGTAGGGATGGGCAGGGGATCAGAAGCCCGACGGGCCCTGTGGGGGGACTTTTGTTACGGGAACAGGTGACACGGGCCCCTAACGAATTTTTTTTAAGGCCCTTAGGGGGAACCCAAAGCCACCGGGTAAAACCCGCGAGTAAGGAGATGATTTTTGGGGCCCCGGGGTGTCCGGCCCCCAAATTGAGCAATCCCCCCACTTCAGGTCTGTCTGCGGGGGGTGCGGGGGGCCCCCAACGTATGTTTTCCCCCCGGCGGGGAATTCCCGGAGGTGACTGGGGCGGGGGGGGACAAGACCCCCGGGGGTTTTAAATATGCCCCCGGGGGACCCCTCCTCTCCGACCACGTCGGAAGCGAAAGGACAACAAAATTTTCCTTTAAATTTTTAAACCGCAGGACGGAAGGGGGTTTTTTGGAAATAAATGGGGGGGGAAAAAAAAAGGGGACCCCCTTTGCCGGGGCGTGGATTGGAGTCGCTGGGGTTTGGTTTTTGGGAGGAACGGAGGTTTTTGTGGTTTTGAGTAGAACAGTTTGGGATGTCGACCTTTACCTGTGGGATAACCCATGCCTCCGGGGCCCAAGTTTGGAGGGCCAAAAACCCCCCCCTTTTCCCATCGTAAAATTCCTTTCCCCCGGGGTGAAAAAGTTTTAGAAAGAACCCCGCAGGTGACCGTTCTCCCCTTGGCCCCTTTTTTTTTGGGGAGGCCCGGGAACCGCCCCCGAACAGCCCGGGGGTCCACTTAAAGTGCAAAAGGCTTTGCAGGGTGGGCCCGGTTGACAGGATAGAAGCGGGGGCCCAAAGGGCCCAGATTTCAAACCGAGAATGCTTCCTGGGGCCCGGAGGGCCCCCGTTTACGCGGGTTAGCTTTCTTTTTCTGAGAGCCACGTTGGGTGCCCCCGGTGGAAAAGTCCCGGGGGGTTAATAATTTACGGGAACCCCAAGGAAGCTTGTATACCCAAAGACCAAGGGGGCGAGGCCATTGCAGGACAGATCAGATTTCCCGGGCCCCTTCTGAAAACCCTTGGCCCCGAGTTTAATTTAAAACCCGGAAGGGCAGGGGGGTTTTGATGGAAGATGCACTTTTAAACTTGCGTATAGGCGGTTACCCCGGGGGGAGGGCCTCAGAACCTGGGGACGGGAAAACACGGTGACCCCGCTAAGTCAGGTGATTATCCCCAAAAATGTCGCCAGGTCCCTACGAAAACAAGTATGCAGGAGATCCCTAAAGATGTCATTAAACGTTTCCCCGGGAAAGCCCGGCCCCGGGGGCCTTTCCCAAAGGGGCCGAAGGGCATGCCCCAAAGTACTAAAAGGGGCCCGTCATGGTTTTAAAAGCCTTTCTTCCACCATCCCCCTTTGGGAAAATCGGATGGGGTTTTATAGGCCCCCCCTCAAGCCCAAATTGGAAGAAGATCTTCGCCCCCCTGTAGGCGATCAAAGAGCCCCGGGAATCAACGGCAGGGGAATCCCAAACCCTTTCCCCACCGAATTTTTCCCCGTCGAAAGGGGTACCTTTCCTTTTTTTTAAACAAGAAAAATCCCGCCCCCGCGTAGGGGAGGATTTCCATATAAACCCCCTTTTCAAAAGTTTCTCCCGGAAAATTATTGGACAAAGCTTGTGTTCGGGAAGGGGACAAGGGGTTTAAAATCGGCCCCGGGAGGACTGGTAACCCTCCGGAAGGGTCGATGGGAGTCAAAAGGGCCCGATGAGGAGGTATTTTTCTCCGTTTTTTTCCCTTCCAAAAAGCCCTTTTAACCCCCGGGGATTTGGGGGGCCAGGAAGCCAAAATGTTCGCAGGGAGCCGTGCGAGAGCCGGTGGTAAACCGGGCGAGGTGCCCCCAAGAAAACGGCTCAGGCTTTTGGGGGGGCCCCCGGGCGGGGTTGACTTCACCCGACAGCCTTCTGCGAATGGGTGGAGTCGACCCACGGAATTTCCCGAGAAAAAAGCGTTTAAAAAAGGCGTGGTAACACATAGAAATAATCTTCTCCTTATGCGGGAAATCCCGTGTTAGACAGTGGCTTGGTGAGAATTGTATAGGGGCGTTTAGCAGTTTCCGCCGCTGCCCGAGGAGATGACCAGGGTTTTTTCCAACCGGACCCCCGGGAAGGGAAGGGAACTTGGGGATTCCAAAGGGAAAGCGGTTTATAAATTTCCCCGGCCCCGGAGCCAGAGTCCCGGAAAGGGGGGAGCCCGGAATGGGGAACCACATCTTTGACCTGTACAGGCAAAAAATTTCCAGGGCGTGGAGGGAAAGGAATTTCACCCAGGGACCCCTCCTCCCACGAACCCAGGGGGGGATTTTTCCCCGGACGTTTTGGATTTGGGGGACAATTCCACCCGGGAAAGTGCCCAGGACGGCCCCCAGTAGAGGAAAGGTTTCCGGCCCGACTTGGGGCCAAATTTTTGCTCCAAAAGATGTCCCTTGTCGACCTCATGGGCTCCCAATAGGGAGTGGGGGCGGGTTGCAGGCGGGCCCCGGGAACCAGGGGGGCCGGGCGAGGAACCCGGGGGTGGTCGGGGCCATCTCTGGGTTTTTTGCCGGAGCTCCTCTCGTCCCCTGGGCGAAACGCACGTCAATGGGGAACAACTGTTTAAACCCGTTTAGGGAGGAGGGATGCTTTTTGGCGGCCTCCAAAACCTTAATCCTACCCCGAGGGACCCCTTTTAAGGTGGGGGGGCACATAGGGGGGCCCCTCATTCCAGGCAAACTCTGAGGTTTGGTGGGGGAAAACCGAAAACGCGTAGTTCCCACCGCAGTTTCCCTGGACGGGTTAGGGGGGTTTTTTTTTTGGGGCGGGGGGATCCCCGAGCCGGTTACTCAAAAACGGGGGAAACTCCTGGGGGGGAAAGGGGACTGCAGATCTGTTGTCACTGGATCGCCGGCCCCCCAAAGGTGTGGCCCATGCAAAGGGCCCCTTCCCAAAAAGGGGCGGCTGACCACAAAAGGGGCCCCCTTTTAGAATTCTCCTTTGGAAAAAACTGGCCCCCCCTTTTAATTCAATGTGCATGGGCCCCACGGGGTAAAGAAAACCTCGGCACTGCTTGGGTCCCCCTCTCAAAAATTGGGAAAAGGGTTAGGGGTTTAACCAAAGTTTGGGGGGCCCCCACCGTTGAAGGCGGACCGGGGGAGGGGGGAAGTAGCCACGGGGTGGAAGGGGGTGGGGCTCCCGGTTTTTTTCCCCCAGAAGTTGCTTTTAACATGACAGTCAACGGGGCCCCAACTGCTGAGCCTGTTGCGCAATTTGACGGGTCTGTTGCGCAAAAAATGGGGGCAAGGCCCGGGCTTCATAGGCAGGGGCCCTTGGGGGGATCCAGGGCCCGGGATCTTACTTTTTAAGGCAGGGGAAAGGGGATCCGCGGGGCCACCGCAAGCGAGGGTGGAAGCCCCCCAGGAAACGGAATAAGTAAAACCCCCTTTTTTCCCCCAAGGGGCCCCCCGAAAAGGGGGGATGGACTTGCTGCGGCGGAGAACAAACCAGGTCGTTTCCCCCGGGAGGGACTTGCTTGCGGGGGTTTTACCCAAAGGGGGTTGGGGCGGGTACAGAATCGTGAGGCTGAGACGTAGTGGGGGGACGGCCAGTGGGGTCAGGGCAGGGGGCAGATTTTTTCGTGGTCAGGAAATGGAAGGAGACGGTTTCCTGGTACACGGAAAAAGACAAACGAATAAAAGATGCTTTCTCTAAAGGCCAGAAGGCACTAAAGACCCCGGCAGAGGGTGCCGGAGGAGGGGAGCCAAATTTAAAGGGCATTTGGCCCCGGAAATTTAACCCAAATTTCCCGGGGCGCACGGTCCTTTAAGAGAGAAAAGACTGGGGCCCCCCGCGCCCTTTTAAAAGGAAGGGAAGGGCCCCCCGTGGGCCCCGTAAAGGGCGCCCCTTTGGAGTCCGGAGCGGGTTCGTGAAAATTTAAATTACACCCGGGGGACGGCCGCCCAGGGCCCGGGGCCCCCGGACCGGGGGCCCAAAACTCCCCCGGGGCCACCGGGGAAAGGGGCCC
Source organism: Phyllomedusa bahiana (assembly GCA_025379985.1). Classification (NCBI taxonomy): domain Eukaryota; kingdom Metazoa; phylum Chordata; class Amphibia; order Anura; family Hylidae; genus Phyllomedusa; species Phyllomedusa bahiana. Next base: position 53,398 of record JAODAL010003943.1, on the reverse strand, counting down.
GGGGGGAACAACCCGCGCCGCAGGGGGGGGAGGGGGCTGGGGGCCTTTCCCGTTACACATTAAATTTTTTGGGGCAAATTATGTGCCTTTAGAAATGTTTCCCAAGGGGGGGCTGGCGGGCCCTCCCCCCCCCCCCGTGCTTGGGGAAGTACCTGTGTTCCGCGACCCCAAAGATCACTTGGGGGGTATTGGGGGCCTTACGCCGGGGTTGTGAAAAATACCCTTACAAAAAACCCCAAAGATAAATTTATGAAATTTTTTGGGACCCTTTGCTGAAAAATTGGTTGTTTTGAGCCTTCAAACTTTCGCTTTCAGGGGGGGGGGGGGGGGGGGGGGACTGTGGGGGCCACGCCAACACATTAAAGGGCCCATCCATTCCGAAAATCTTAGCCAACTTTATTCTTTAAAAAGTTTTTTTTTCTTCAAACAGTATTTAGGCCAACTTTATTCTATGACCAACTTAAAGGGTTTGTCTCACCATGCTGTTTCACAGGGCCACAGGCAGCTTCAGACTCGTACTTCTTGGTTAGGCTGTGGGTGATTGTACAACAGTGATTGGCATATAAGCTTTTCTATTGCTATCTGATGCTGTTACAGTGAAATAACTGCTGGAGATTTGTAACCTGTAGTGAACAAGTCTACAGAGTTCTAAAGGGTTTAAGCTTTTCAGTAAGTAATGAAAATAAGCTCCGGAGAGGTGGCGGGTAACTAGAGAAACGTGAAAAAGAAGGTGATGAGACCTGCTTCTAACTCTGAAGAGAAGCAAAACCAAAAAAGCAATGTATTTGATAACAGTCTTTATTTAAGTGTGCCTACATGTTTAAAGCTAATCAGTGAAGCAGAAGTACCCTTTTAAAGGAACACTAGATTCCTCCTATTTTTCATAACAGAGAGCTCATCTGTAAGATTGTCTCACTTTCTAACATACCCAGTGCCTCCGTATATTACATAGATGGCAATTCATTTCATGGACCACTATATAATGGTATATTTTGATAACAGCTGAATGCCAGGGGTGAGAGAGACCACACAAGCTTCATCTTAAAAAGAAATTGTCTTTGTGAGGTAACCCCTTTTAGGATTATTGAAAGCTAGTTTACCTAAGCATACTTTTAAAGTGTAGAGGAAAGTAGAGGGTCCCATCAGTCTACTAGGTCTCTTCCTCAGGGTTGAACTTCCTTGCATTTTCCATGTTACTTTTTTTTATAAATGTAAATAAAAATCCAGGTAAAATAATGACTGTTCCCTGTGCCTTGTGGTACTGGTTTTGGCTTTGGTAAAATGGGTAAATCAGGTTCTGGGTCCTTAAAGGGGTTGTCTCACTACAAAGATTAATTTTCAAAATGTAGGGAACACTAAATGAAGACGTTTTCCAAATATATTGCTTTGTTCATCTTTTTTTGTTAAGGAGCTACAAATAATTTTATCACCTTCTGAGCTCTGTCTGGTTCCCAAGTGACCGACCTGTGTACTCCTTCTCCCCTGCTGTTTGTTCTATCTGATAGCAGGGAGTGACGTCATCACACAGGTCATGGCCAGCAGTGAGAGCTTGTGTGTTATCTGATCTTTCAGATAAAAAACTAATTACTCTACTGTTTACATTAGCTCAGAAGCTTCTCAGGACCTCAGAGAAAGTTATTTAGCTAATCTAGACTAATAAACATAATAAACAGAGAAGTCTGAATACAGGGAGCTCATATGCTAATTACAGACAGCTTGACCAGGAAGTGACAGAGCAAAGCAGCATTATTTCATTCATGCATCCTATGAAACTTTGAGATGAGACAACCCCTTTAAGAGCTACTTTGTTGGAGCTGTAACTTAACCATCCATTTATACAGCAGGTTTTTTTTTTATGTTCTTAAAGGGGTTTTCTCACCATGCAGTTTCACAGTCAAAGCCAGCTTTTCTTTCATTCTGCTGTCCTCAAGCTGTGGGTGGTTCTATAGCAGTGATTAACACTTTTAACTTCTCTATAACTAGCTGAGACATTGCAAAGAGCAGTGCAGGAGATCAAATCTTCAGTAAAGAAAAGCTACACGTGCTCTGAGGGGTGAAAACAATTGGTTATCTGTAAATAAAAGCTAATCTTGTTAAGGGCCGTTCACTCACCGTTTTTGGATGCGATTTTGGATCCATGTTGAATCCGAAAATCGCATCCAAAAACGCAGTGGTGATGGGATCCTAAACGGATCCAACACGTAGCTGCGTGTTTCGATGCGTGTTGGATGCAGCAGGATCGCACCCTATAGTTTAAAAATAGGGCTTCTGCTGCGTCTTTCGAACCAAGAATTGACATGTCAATTCTTGGAACGGATCCAAAAGACGCAGCGAGACACTATGAGACACGCATCGGCGATCACTCGTGTTTAATGTTATAAGGCATGTAAAATCACAAGGCTCATTATTAGATACGTGTGTGGGTCTTTTTGGGGGCCGACAGACAGATCCAAACAAGTATCTAAAGGCATATGTTCACATAGACCCAACACGCCGTGTGAACATATCCTTAGAGATACTTTGTCTTCTCTGGATTGAGCTCTCCGATCATGGTAATGTCACTCCCTGCTCTCTGCTCTAATCAGATAACAGAGATATGGATGGGTAACCATAGAAAGCTGTGGGCCCTCAGAGCAGATAAAATCTTATCTCCTGTCTAAGGTAAAATCAACGGACTTATGTGTTTGGAAAAAGTCTTCAGTTACTTGTCCCTACATATTGAAAGCTAGTCTTTGTAATGAGAAAATACCTTAGCGTATGTTACATATCCAGGTTCCATCATGGACTGATTATATTTTCTGTCTCAGTAGTACTATAAATAACGTTTGAAGATACATTTAATAAATGCAGTGGATTAGGGTTCAGAACCACTGTTTTACCTTTTAAGCATTCCTTTGAGTCTTCAGATTAGTCATAATCCAGCATTTTCTTTGACCTTCTATTGAGTTGGATGAAAATGTCTTGGTTAGGCAGCCGCTCTTCTTCTCACGTCCAATTTTGTGGTGTCTTCAGGCATTGCAGAGCTGAATGGTCTTTTCTCTAAATCCTTTAAAACTTCTGAAGTTGGCTACAAAACGCAAAAGCCTGGTATTCAAATTCAGTGATTTTTTTTATTTTTTATTGCTTATTAATGAAAGTTTCCATCTTTGCTCCTTGTTCTCCTTTGCTCAATTTCCTTAGCTCGAAGAGGACTGTTTGCATTAACACCTCAAACTTTTTTTTTTCTAAAGAGCATTACTCCTTCCAACACAAATTGAGTTATAAGCAGAAATCGATAGAGGACTCATTACCTGTTGCAATATTATGTTCCATTTTAAAACCAAGCCAGAAAAATCACTACACATAGTTTGCCTTGTTAATCCACTAAATAGGTAATGAATTGGACTACGTGCTGCAAGCAGATTGATGAACCGTATCTAACTTGCCATGCCCAGGAATTGCTGAGCCAACCATGTTATTGTAGAGCAGATTATGAAAATGTTGTTACTCAAGATAGAAATAACTGGTTCTTAAGAGATTTACCATTTATGTAAACCTTTTATTTGTCTTTTGTTTTTTTAAAGTATTTAGCTGCACTATTATGGGGGACCCTGCTCAAGATTCACTCATAACCTGACTCTGTCAACTAGAATAGACAGTTCTTCTGCAATGCTACATTTTCCCTGCAGATTAAATATCTGGGCATTCAGCTAATCATTGGGGGCCAGGCAGGTAAGACCTGGGGTGATCAACTCATTTAAAGGGACTTCCATTTGAAAAGGGAATGTAGTGAGCAAAATGCGAAAATCTAAATTAATATGTTCAGGTTGTGTAATATAAAAAACACAGACAAAATGGGGCATTAATTACTCAAAAAAACACAGAAACAAGGCCATACTCACAGCTCAAAGACTGGACTGAAACTGAACCCAGTAAAGAGGCAACACTGGCCCCTATGCTACTTGGTAAAGATAAACAGGTGCAGCTGTTTGCTGAGCAGTAGCTCACATACCCCACCACTAGGGGAACAATTGGACTGCACATTAAATTGATACCTGTTCACACAGTATGCAGAAAAGCCATAATATTAATACATAGGGAGATTGCACAAATGCAAAAATACCAATAAGACAACCACTCACACACCTTCATACTGCATACTGTGTGAACAGGTATCAATTTAATGTACAGTCTAAGGTTCCCCTAGTGGTGTGGTATGTGAGCTACTGCGCGGCAATCAGCTGCATCTGTTTATCTTTCCCAAGTAACATAGGGGCCAGTGTTGCCTCTTTACTAGGTTCAGTTTCAGTCCAGTCTTTGAGCTGTGAGTATGGCCTTGTTTCTATGTTTTTTGTGTAATATGAACCTTACTCTTCAGTGGTGCGGTCTAATTCAAACTACTATTCAAAACGTTGTCCATAGCTGAAAGACTATGGATTATATACTGTAGATACAAATAATGGTTTCTGTGTGGGGTCAGCACTAACAGTCTTTCACTATATGTGAATTTTAATAGTGGCTCTTACATACTCCCATATCACTGTACACAATCAGCTCACATACAAATTTAGCAAAGCTTATCTTGACATCTAACACATTTTAATACTGAAGCTTATAATTTTATTTTACCTGCTTTTTAATTCTTTCTAATAATTTTTGTTGTGTCGTGACATAAGATAACACGCTGCAGCAAGTTATCTCTGTCAAGTAATCTTTGCTACATCTGTACAGCACCAGTGCAGAACATCAGTCCATCCTTAATTTTATTTTCAATCTAAAATGTATGACTTACTCATATCTTACTTTTGTTCACATGCCAGGAGTATAAAATTTAACACATTTTTATATTGTTAGATATATTTTATAGTTAGTTATTTTATATAGTTAGCCACTGTAGGAGTACTTTATATTTCCATCAGAATTTCTTATATTACATACAAAATCCAATGCGTTCACAAATATAGACCCTTGTAATGATATAGTTATGCAGTTGTGACACAGCATATTGGCCCTAAGTATTCTTTTTCAATTCACTCCTACTCTTCTAAAAGGTACATGAATAGAAAGCTTTTAGGTCGCTCTTTATAAAACCTTGGTTGTTTTTCTTTTAGCATCTTATGAGGAACCAAGTCCATATTTTTATGCGCTTTTCAACATGTTTGCTGAAAATAGAAACCCATTTAGCAAGGGATGAGAACAAAAACATGACAAATGTTTTTCCTACTATTACAGACTTCTTTTCATATTCCAGCGGTTAACCTCTGGTCACGACTTTCAACCAGAATATCTAAAAAAAGTGACGTCTATAGCTCAATGGATCTCTTTACAAGGAAATAAAAAGTATATTTAAAAAAAAATCAATTAGAGATAGGAATTTGAAAGTACTTATATGTCAGCCATGCTGTATGATTTCCATAGCACACTTCTCTATGAAAGATTAATTGCTTTTTGGTTTTTATGGTATCATATGGTTTTGCAAAAATTTAAAGGACTGACTTTAATGGAATTTTTTAAAGGATTTTCAGTAATTAGGGCAACTAAAAAATTTATTTTTATATTTTAAATTAATATTTTTTAAAAGGGGTTTTGCAAAAGGGATTTCCCAGAAAAGGGGCTGAATTTGAGCCTTGAAAAGAGGGGGTTGGTTTTGTGTTTTAAAAAAAAAAATTTTCCCTGTGATGTCATGCCCACCCCCCTGCATTTTCCCCGAGGTCAGTCTTTTTGGCTGAGAAAAATTTTGTTTTGTACATACAGATGAGAATATTGTGCACAAGTTAATGGGTTTTTTTTTAGCCTCTTATCTGCTCAGGGGGGAATTAGGAGCTTTTTTAATTCCTTCAGGACACAGTGAGCCAAAGGGGAGCGTCTGCATTTTTATAAGAAAATTACATTACAACCGTGCATTCTCTATATGGGAGAAAAGGTATTTTTCCACAGCCCTTAAAAGCTGCAGGGGGGGGGGGGGGGGGGAGAAAGTGTCAGGGCCAATCTTTACTTGTATGTACATTAGAACTATGGATTCTTATATGGGACGAGATTTTTCCTCGCCCCTTAAAACTCGTTCTGTTCCTCCCAGGAGAAAAGAGTGCAGAAAAAGCAAGCGGGCCCAAAATCAGTGTCCGGGGTGTGTCTAAGAAAAAAAAAACTCTCGGGAACCCAAAGGGCATTTTTGGGTGTAGCCTACGGCTTCACTTTTTTAAATGAATATATTTGAAAAGTGATTAATAGCTATTTTGGAGGATCCCACGTCAACATTACATCGTGGCAAAACCCCTTTAATTGCTGGGTAACATGCTCAGTGACAATTGTGTATAAAAGCCAGATAATATATCCTTTATACCAACTGGAGACAAAGTGGTATTGCAATTGGTATTGCATAATATAGATTTCCATGGCACTGGCAGAGGCCTAATTTATAGAGGGTTGTCAAGGTTATTTTTATGAAATGTATTTAGGCTTCTGGTACCCTAAAATATAAAAAAATAAAAAATTAAAAAGCATGCTCACCTCCCCTCTGTTCCAGCGCTGCTGCTGTCCACAGTCTTTCCTGGCTCTTCTGTTGAAGTGCCATTGCCAGAAGTGAATGGCTCCAAGTGGTGACATCAACAATAGCTCCTGCCTGCTGCAGTTAATCAGTCAAATCAGTTAGATTTTTTTTTTCTTCAAAAAAATAACCCAAACATAAACTCTTTTTATAATGTTAACTTTGGCTGTACTACATCATCACTTATTTATTTTTTCTTTGCCTGCGTTTATCATGATAATTCCAAGGCTATGTTCACACATTTATGAAAACGAAAAAAAAATTTATATTGAAATTTTAAATTTTTGGTGTAAAAAACCCCTGTGTAGTTCCCTGTGGTTTTTAAAGGGGTTTTCTCACTACAGTGATTTGGTTTTAACATGTTGGGAAAGGTACATGAAGATTATTAATAAATACATTGCTTTGTTGATTTTGCTTTGGTGAGGCTATAAAGAAGATTTTATCTTCTCTTAGAGTACACAAGTTTCTTCAGTTACCAACCTCTCCCCACCTCTCCCTGCTCTCTCTTGTCTCTCATTGCTCTAAGCTGCCATCATTCCCTCACTCTGACTATGCTTAGTTCTCACTTGCAAGTCTTATCTCCAGTAATGGACTTAGTGTACTTAACTAAATGAACAGCTTTCACTCTTTAGAGCTCTGTAGCCTACAGGATCTGTGTGTATAAAGCTAGCTATAGCTCTATGAAACTGCATGGTGATAAAACTCATTTAAGTGGATTTTGACATGGAATCTGATGCAGAATTAAAATCTTTGATGTGAACATGGCCTAGGAGTGATTTTACTTAAAGGGATTTGCCACGATGTAATGTTGACGTGGGATCCTCCAAAATGGGTATTTAATCACTTTTCTAAATATATGTGATTAAAAAAATTGCAGCCTGAGAGAGCTACAGGCTGTCTTACCTGCTCTTAGTTACTTAAAAGCCTGCATTAGATACGACCAGACAGAGTGACAGAGCTGAACTGGCCGGGCTTGCGCAGAGCACACTTCTTATCTGATGAGAGGGAGCTGAAGAAGCTTTCAAGGCACCAGGTAGAAATATGTTGTCTTTTGTATACAGAATCTACTAGTTGTAGTCTGATTATTTGAGTAGATCCTTGCTTTATCTGATGACAGAGAACATGAATGAGCTTTCAAGGGGATGTGAAGAAAGGTATTGTCTTTTGTATACAGAATCCACTAGTTGTAGTGTGATTATTTGAGTGAACATTGCACACGATCCCTTATGCATGGCTCTGTGCTCTGACCAGCTCTCTCTCTCAGCTCAGCTTGCTTTGTTTACTTTTGCTTCTTAGCAGATAAGGCACTTCTTGGCAAATCCCCTTTAATTTGGAATCAGAACCAAAAAATCTTGGTAGGGTAGGTTGTGTGGCAGAAGGGGTTTGTTTCTTTTTCAGAATTTTGTAGAGTATGCCTTATAAGTGAAGAAAAAGTCTTTTTGCTTATCCTGCCTTGCAAGATAGCTCTGAGAGAGGTTCCTTTGAAGAGAACAAGGATCTGTGGCAGGTTCTACAATGTTGTAAAATGTTAGTTATATTTGCATGTCAGATAATAATCCAAGGTGTATTTCCAAGGCAGAAATCCTGTACATTTGCAGTGTGCACTGGACTTGCCATAGTGTTATAAAGCGGCTGATCTTCCAATTTTTCTGCGGTCAATAAGTGATATGTCTTTTATTTAGTGCATTTTGAAATCTTCATGGAACAATTCTGATGTACGTGAACGGTGTTGTAGAAAACTCCTTCACTTGCATTGGAGGTGAATAGGCATCAAATCTGAAGCGGATTTAGCTGTTAAAACCATGCCAAAATTAGGATCAAATCCAACCCGTCTGATCATATCCTTATACTTTTGTTAATATTGTATTTTAGAAATATTCAAGCAGAAGTACCACCTAGGGTGAATTGTAACCATTAAACTTTCACATCTCATCTGACATATTAACCAACAAGATTCCTGTGACACTGCAAGTGAAGAAGTGTCTTTTTGAATTAAATTGGTCTGTGACTGTCTTCTTCTAAAGGGGAAACATCCCGAAATACCCCACATTATAAATGTAAGCTATTTAACTGGACCCATCAACTCTCATGTGGCATTTTTAGTGCAGATGTATTTTTATGAGAGGCTCCCACACTCACCAAGGACTGGGTGCAGCCTTAGACTTCTTACCCCCTGTAGTTAAAGGTCACACCCCTGAATTCCTGACTACTGTTGGTGGCAGGGATACAGAAATCACCTTTATTCTGTTCGGAAATGTGTATCCAGCTGCCACAATTCGTAAATGGATACAGACAGTAGTCAGTCCAGGGTTGATCTACATACAGAAAAGAAACAGATAAATACAGTTCAGTTGAGTAATATATTAGCCAGTCTTTAACTGTGGCTAAAAAGTTGAGTAGTCCTGGCACTTACTCAGCATGGAGCACTTTTTGAAGATAAGATGTTCTATGAGTGTTGGTTTCTTCACAGAAGAGCAAAGTCTTGTTCCATAGCCTGCAGGGTGCATGGCACGTCAAGCATGCAGCTTATAAGTGGATTACATTTCATATTCTTTCTTGGGAATAAGTACAGAACCTTATTTTTTTTCTTTAGTTTTAAGAGAAACCATGCAGAGTGAGGACCTATGAACACAATTTTAGTTGTTAAAATTGTCAATATGAAATTCTAAGCTGAATAGTTTGACATTTTAACAATCAGTAGCTGTCTGGCTCACACAAAGTGACATTGTTTTCTTGATAAAGCTGATAATTAAAATGGGGTTTTGCTTTGTACCCCTCAAGGGGTCAGAATTTTCCACTCAGGGTTTTAGTAATGTGCCCTTCATTCCTTTGCTAGACAAACATTCATATTGATATACTCTGCCATTTATTGCAGAGCCATCATCTTTTTGAGTGCAAACCGCACTCGTAAAATAGACAGTAAAATCCAGTCATCACTTCAAGGCAAGCTACCCAGGCAGTACTTTAATATGTTTTAACAGCTCACTAGTATCAGAGATGACCATGCTGGACCATCATGAGTCTGTTAATAGTAATATGGCCACCACCAGCACATCTGCCATCTGAAGTGAATAATATTGATTATTTTCTTACAATGGCACCTATGAAGGGGTGGAATATAAAGTAGTGAAAACTATGAAGGGGTGGACTATTATTTTACTATGAGGTTAAATCGCTTGCACTGATCACTCACATCTAGCTGCGAGAAGGCTGCATGTGATTGTCCTCTCCATTCACTTCTATGGGAGCTCCCAAATGTAGCCGAGTGAGTGTGCACAGCTATATGCAGGATCTCCCAAAGAATTGAATGGAGGGGATGGCCGCACGCAACTTCTCATGCATGGTCAGCATGCAGTGACCGGTGTAGGGGATTTTACCACGTGATAAAACTGCTTTAAAGGGATTTTGCCAGGACAGGACCTGCCTTATCTGCTAAGAAGCAAATGTAAACAAAGCAATGCTGAGCTGAGAGAGAGAGACAGCCAGAGCACAGAGCCATGCATAAGGGATCGTGTGAAATGTTCACTCAAATAATCAAACTACAACTAGTGGATTCTGTATACAAATGACAACAGCTTTCTCCACAGCAGCTTGAACGCTCCTTCAGCCTCTTGAAAGCTTCTTCATGTTCCCTGTCATCAGTTAAAGCAGGGATCTACTCAAATAATCACACTACAACTAGTGGATTCTGTATACAAAACACAACATATTTCTACCCGGTGCCTTGAAAGCTTCTTCAGCTCACTTTCATCAGATAAGAAGTGTGCTCTGCGCAAGCCTGGCCAGCAGCTCTTGTCACTCTGCCTGGTAATATCTAATGCAAGCTTTTAAGTAACTAGGGGCAGGTAAGGCAGCCTGTAGCTCTCTCAGGCTGCAATTTTTGTAATCACATATATTTTGAAAAGTGATTAAATACCCATTTTGGAGGATCCCACATCAATATTACATCGTGGCAAAACCCCTTTAATTTACAGTCCCATGCTGCAGATACCCACACACACATGTGGTGACCAATGGTCATGCAACTTTACAGGTAAAACTCTAGTAGTACAAACAGTAGTTTTGCACTTTGGATTTGGAGCAGCCTGGTTTGAACCAACCTGAACTTTGCTGAAGATTGCAGGAAAATTGGGAAACCAATCTGCAGCCTGCCTGTCAGACATATCACACTGCATTACTAAGTAATGCAGTGTGATATGTTTGCAATGATTTGAAAGAAAAGAGAAAAAGTAACTCAAAAGGTACCTCTTTCTGCCTTGAAGTATACAGAGCTGAGCACAAGTGTGGTGGATTTTCTTAGCGAAACACAGCATTTAATTGTGGCGGTTTTGGCAGCAGTACACAGAAGTAAACTATAATGGATTTTGCGATTGGTGCACAGCGTCTTCTCTTTTTTTGGGAAAAAACTGCCATGGGCAGCTGTTGGATGTTTGAAGTCAGTAGGAAAGCATTTTTTTATTGTGTGTTTCTTTGTGGATTTTTTTTTGTTTTGCATTTTGACAACATTTTTTGGACGTTGGCAGTTTTTACCAAATGCAGCATACAGCAGTTGTGGTGGTGTTCACCCATTAGACCTCCACTTTTTTCTGCACATGTGTGCATGTATTAGGTGCTCTGTTCCTATGTATGGATTTTGTTTTCAGGACTTCCCCAACCCAAATATTGTAACAACTTCAGCCGAACGGCTAGCGAACCGAACAAAAAGCTAGCAGTTCGGCCGTTATAAACTATACGGCTGATGCTGCACTTCACAGATCTTATTAAGAAATAGCTTCCCTTTAAATGCATTAAATGTGATTTGTCCTACATTTAAACCTATGCTAACTCTCCTATCCAGAAGCTTATTGTAAATTGCTTTGCAAGCTGTTGCTGAAAACCCAAAGGGTTGTGGGGTTAAACGTCAGCTGATTCAACTGGGAGGAATCAAAGCACGTATGATTTCTGCACAGGACAAAATACGAAAATAAAACCAGCATGCCAATAAAAACACATTGTGATGCTTCAAATACCACTTGGATTAGTGCACAGATTGGCAAGGGAAGTGCGTTTCCCTTCAAACTCTAGTTTTATGTTTTTTTTAAGCTTTTAAGGAAATCTTTGAAAAATGCATGTGTCTCTGTGAAAATATTTGTATGAAGAATGGACCATTCAGTTTTTTTACAAATCATTTCTAAACTGGTTAAACTAATAGGGCTAAGCACATTTTAACAATAAGCTTGCAAATATTTATAGGTTAAATTGCATTGAATGTTTTGTCAATACTAGTATGACTGCTAATCCAATTATTAGATGTGATGTACAATAGCTGTGGGAAGCAGAGGTGTATCGTGAAGCCTCCTGGATCAAAAATATACTCTTAAAGGGGTTTTGCCACGATCTCATTTCATACCGCCTGTATCCTGCTCTTCAGCTCTGTGTGCTCAGAAGGGGGCGTGTGTGATTTGTTTGAATTGCATATCATGTGATCCTGCAGGATGACATCACCAGGCTTTTCCTCTCTTTAGTCAAAGAAAGGTCTGTTTATGTGTAGAACTTTAAGTAGCTACATTGTAGCTCAGATGTAAAACTTTTGCCTCCAGGCACAAGGGTCCTCGGTTCAAATCCCTGCAGTAACCAATCCTGTGGATTGTTTTCTCTTATTCAATGCACAGACCTCATGATTTCTTTTTTTAATTTATTTGCACTGTTTGACTAATTACTAAGGAGGACAGAGGATGGGAATAGAATGACAGCACCTGGGGTTTGAACACTCAGTACCTGCCTGTGAGGAGCAGTAATATCTGAGCATGTGCAACCAGGACTGAGAAGCTCTCAGCCCTGGTCATATCCCCTGGAGACGAGCTGTAAACAATGGATCACTAAAGGAGCAGCTAAAACAAAAACGGTCCAGAATATTTAAAGATGATGAATGGTGAGACTGTTTATTATTTAATTTACAAACTTCCCACATCAATTTTACTTTGTGGCAAAACCCCTTTAAGTATGATTATTACTGATATCCTTGTTTGTGGCCTTAGCACACCATCTTGCACTGTCGCCTTACTGTGACTCCAACATCGGATTGTCCTTTATATGAACGCTACAGCATTAATGATCTAATGTCTAATTTTTTTACTTATCTTAAAAGTTTATCTTAAAAGGGTTTTCCCATCATATAAAATGATGACCTATCATTTGGATGATCACTTTATGATCTCTGGGACATTCTATATTCATGAGAATGAATGGGAATCAGCACTTACTGTATTTAAAGGGGTATTATCGCTACAAAGATCATGTCTCAGATTATGGAGACAGTAAAAATAAGCACTTTTGTAATTGATTTGCATTACCTCTGTCAATTGGTTTAGCAGAGCTTTTCTGTAAATCTGTGTTCTATTTCTGATGTTGCTGGTCAGACACGCCCCTTGGATGTTTCCCGCTCCTAGACACGCCCCCTGCACTGTGATTGGCTTGCTGACATTTCATTCAGCCTGTTGGAAGATGCCCCCAGACAGGAACCGCCCCAGCCATGCCCCCTGCACTGTGATTGGCTGACTGCACACTCTGTATTTTATCCCCTTTGATACTGTTAAAATCGATAGTGAAACCAAAGTCTACTGGCTGTATACACATCTCCCAGCTCTAGGGTGAATGATCTGGGCAATCAATTCCTGTTTAAGTCACAGATCCCCTCATTTAACACAGTATTATAGTTTCCAGGGGGGAGAGGAGGAGGGGCAGGGCAGTGTGTATTCCTCCATATAAAACAGTAACACAGACTGCAGCCTAGTAACAGAGGGGAAAGTGGCTTGGGGGGAGGGGCAGTGTACACTCCTCACATGTCTCATCAGTTCAGGCTGTGTGTATAACTTCTTATAGCCCAGCAAGGAGTCAGCCTGAAGCTCTGCAGACATAAGAAGCATGCAGGAGGCTGCAGATCTGTTCTGACCAGACATCCTTCTGCTTCTACTGCCTAACTCAGAATGATGATGTCACAGGCCTTCAGTGAGGAGAGACACGCCTGCTGACAGGGGAGACACGCCCGCTGAGAGAAGAGACTAGCCCCTGGATTTCAAATTCAATCTCAGATAATTAGCACGAACAGTTCAAACGATAAAACTCCTTAAATACTACATCCATCTATGAGTTTTTCTCTGTACTTGGGCACAATATTTGATCACTTTATGAAATGGGAAAAACCCTTTAATGTACATTCAGCAGCTGTAGATTTAAGAATGACAGAGAATTAAAGTAATGCTCCATCTTTAAAGAATCTTTTACATATTTGAAAACTACATTATGACCAAATCCATAAAGTATTTTGTGTCGCCCTAATGTCATAATTATAATATCTGAGCATCTATAGACTCCAGCTCACATGTACTGAAAAAAGAATCAAACATACTCCAAATCATGTAAAAAGACAATCCTTCAGAGGAAGGTCAAAAATCCATTCACAGTAGGAGGCAATAAAACCCCAGGGCCATATGGCAGGGGTTGCACAGGTGCAGAATACTGATAAAAAGACGCTCACAAACATGGTAAACGACAAGTCACACACCTACTATTCAAGGGACTGATTGTTAGTATTACAATCACACATGGATAAGGCTTCAGTAGGGTGACACTCATACTGTTATGTGTGGTGCACCATGCTGGCTTACAGCCAGTGTCAGACTGAGGTGCCTAGGGCCCACCAGTAGAGTTGATTCTGGAGGCCCACCAATGGAGATTTTTCTGAGGGCCCACCAGTGGAATTGATTCTGGGGGTCCCCCTGGGGAGCCGATTCTGGGGGCCCACCAGTGGAGTTGATTCTGGGGGTCCACCTGAGGATTCTGAGGGCCCACCAGTGGAGTTTATTCTGGGGGTCCACCAGTGGAGTTGATTCTGGGGGCCCACCAGTGGAGTTTATTCTGGGGGTCCACCTGTGGAGTTGATTCTGGGGGCCCACCAGTGGAGTTGATTCTGGGGGTCCACCTGAGGATTCTGAGGGCCCACCAGTGGAGTTTATTCTGGGGGTCCACCAGTGGAGTTGATTCTGGGGATCCACCAGTGGAGTTGATTCTGGGGGTCCACCAGTGGAGTTGATACTGGGGGCCCACCCTTCAGCTACTACACATGCCTTGTACTCTGCCTTTTGCTTTTTGTCTCCTTTCCTTTGCCTTTCTACCCCTCAAAAGGATGTATATGGAGTGGAAAAGCAATTCCAGATCTGCAATGCTCAGGGGCCCACCGGGGATTCCCCTGTTCACCCGTGGGCCAGTCTGAGCCTGGTTACAGCCAGTTTGTGACGACCATACTAATCGATCAGGAAAGCTGTCCAACATACTACAGGTGTACAACACAAAATACTGACACCCCATGCTCACCAGTATCTAGCAAAATATCAAACTAAGGTATCAGTTGATATTTCACTGAAAAAATGCAAGATTGGATCTTATGTAAAGATCCTCATTGTCCCTACATTAACTTTACAAACAATTTACTAAGTAAAGAGATGAAATTTTGTAATACTAGACAGCCACCCCCTTCATGAATATTACAGTAATAATAATAATAATAATTATCTTTATTTACATAGCGCCAACAAATTCCGCAGTACTTTACAATGTAGAGGGTATAATTACAGACAAAAGACAGACATTACACAGTGAAAGCTACTTACAGGTGAGACACAAGGTGTGAGGGCCCTGCTCGCAAGAGCTTACAATCTAAGAGGGTGCCTGGGGGAAACAAAGGGGGAGAAGGGCTAAATTTACAATGGCCCAGCCATGCTTTATAAATAGGGGAGGTTTACATAAAATTTGGGTGAACCTGCCACCATGGACTGTACATCTATATACAGATAAGTGCCTGTGAGTGCCCTAGTGTAGGGAGGGACAAATGTGTGTGATAGAAGGTGGGGGGTTAACAATTAGTGGTTTTGGTAGGCCTCCCTGAGAAGATGTGTTTTCAGGACACTCTTGAAACTGCGAAGGCTGGGATTGTGCCTGAGGTACGTGGTAGGATGTTCCAGAGAATGGGTGCAGCACGTGCAAAATCTTGAAGACGGGCATGGGCGGTTCGGATGATTGTAGTCTGTAGTTTGATGTCCGTAGCTGAGCGGAGAGAGCGGGCAGGGTGGTAGACAGAGATGAGGGAGGAGATGTATGGGGGTGCAGCACTGTGGAGAGCTTTATGAGTGAGAGTGATTAGTTTATGCTGTATTCTGTACTGGATGGGCAACCAGTGCAGTGACTGACACAGGGTAGAAGGCATCATTTATAGCGGCTGGAGAGAAAGACAAGCCTGGCTGCTGCATTCATGATAGATTGGAGAGGGAGAGTTTACAGAGAGGGAGACCGATAAGCAAGGAGTTACAGTAGTCAAGACAAGAATGAATAAGAGCAACAATGAGGTTTGAGTTGTTTCCACAGTGAGAAAAGGACGGATTCTGGAGATGTTCTTGAGGTGCAGGTGACAGGAGTGGGCAAGGGATTGGATATAAGGGGTGAAAGACAGATCAGAGTCTAGAATAATCCCCAGACACCGGGCCTGCTGCCTAGGAGTTATGGTGATGCCACACACTGAGAAATAGCAGATGGGGGTTGTTTAGTAGATGGGGGAAAAACAAGAAGTTCAGTTTTGGTGAGGTTTAGTTGGAGATAGAGAGAGGACATGATGTCAGAGACAGCGGACAGACAGTCACTGGTGTTTTGTAGCAGGGCAGGAGTGAGGTCTCGGGAAGAGGTGTATAATTGAGTGTCATCAGCGTAGAGGTGGTACTGAAAGCCAAATCTACTGATGGTTTTTCCAATGGGGCCAGTAGGTGTGTGAGAAATTGATTGTTCATCAGTATTCTGTAAGTGTACAACTTCTACCACACAGAACTGAGGCTTTTTTTTGCCTTCTGCTAGGAATGGATTTTTGACCTGCCTGTGTAAGTATGGCCTGTTTTCTGTGATTTGGAGCACACCTGCTTAGCCACCACCTGCTTAGCTGATTCTTACTACACTGTGCGTATGGGAGGAGGAGTGGTAGAGGACTATTTTAGTGATTGTTGGGGATCCCAGCAGTTAGACCCACATGAAGCAAACAATTATCACCCATCTTGTTCACAGATGATGCACATAAATGGCTGAAAACAATTGTGTCTAGTACATAATGGAGGAACCTGACCCAGTAAGAGTATGCAACGTCACAAGAAAAAATTCTTTTAAAATGAATACAGTGTAGTCTATAATTACTGCTGACAAGATAAGAAATTATTCCCAAAAACTGGAAGTTACCTGTACCTGAACATTTCTCACCTGGCAGCTTGGGTTTGCCTGGCTCCGGCTTAAACAAACAAGAGATTGATGGAAACCTTTACTTTTTCTTCTACTGTTATTTTCATATAATTAATGAACTCAGTATTACTGTAATTTAAAATATGTATAATGAACAAAAACACCAATTATCGCACTGTTGTGAAGACAGTGTCTGTTTAATGTCATAGCGTGCTATTTAGCCGAAACCATGCATTTCATAAAATACTTGTGAACAATAAATCATTAATTTTGTACTGTTGGAGCCAGTCTGGTTCTCGTCAGATGGTGAGGACCTTGCTATGATTTCCTAGTCCTCTCACGAGATGGCTGGCTCTGTGCTGAATGCAAGCAGCAGCTCTGGGCACTGGAAAGAAGGTGCTGCTGCCTAAATAAACATAAACTACCACAATTAGGAATAATTACAGCACTTAATAATTTCAAACTAAATACAAATATACACATGCTCTGTCCATGCTCTTTTAGGTTAAAAAGTTCTCATCAATTGAATTTTCCACTAATTACAGGAACATTTTATCTGAAGTACAAAAGTAAAACACAATAACGCATTGAACTTGGTGAGGAAAAAGATGGCATAGATATCATATGATGACATGGATATACAGAAAGTGTAAAAGTGTACTTATATGAGTGTTTTTATATATATATATATATTAATATTTTATATATAGTATATATATATATATTATATATATTCACACACACACACACACATATACAGACACTCACTTTTACATTTTACAATTATATAAAAGAGGTCAGGTAAGACAGTGGCAAAATTGTCCATGTTATGTAGCAAAACTTAAAGGCCTCGTTCACACGGCTGATACTGGGACTGATTTCAGCCGTACTGCGCGCCGTATTTGCGCTCCAATACGGCTGAAATCAGTCCCAGGCAATACGGTAATCCACAGTTCTCATAGAGAACTATGGATTCCGTCTCCTCTGCCCGCTCGGCTAATACGCGGGGCGGGTATATTGTGGCATGCACATTTTTTCGGGCTTTTACACGCGGTTAATAATTATTGTCTTTGGGGCGGGGGAGCTGCCGCCCCCCCGCCCCCGCTGCATGGCAGCCGCCGTAATTGCGGGGCGAAATCCGTCCCCGCAATTACGTCGGCAATAAGCCGTGTGAACATTGCCAAAGGGATATTCCAGGATCTAACAATGCTTGTTGGTCCATCGGGGCATGATTACAAAGCTGAGCTAAGACTCATACTTACTTCCCAGACACTACCGTTCAGTCCCGGCTGCCAGTCCGTACATCCCGAAAGTAGCAGTGAATCGTTCACGTGACAGGTGCAGCCAATCACAGGCCATAATGTCACATGTACCTGACCTCTGTGGCCTGTAATTGGCTGCAGTTGTCACGTGACTGAAGACTGTTCACTGGTTCAGCAGTGAGACCGCCCGGGAAGTATGAGGCTTCTATTTATAATCATGCCCCGACGGACCTACGAGCAGTCTTAGATCCCAGAACACCCCTTTGAAAAAGTTCTCAGTTACTCAGTTGTGATTAATTACGGTATCTATATGTGAAACCATGATTTCATAATTTAGATAGGTGTCTTTATGATGGTGATATAATGAAATTATATACTTTAATGCAATACTCTGGGCAGCACTGCGGGGAAGGTATATGACACAGTGACTCAAAGAGAAATACCTTGAGTCATGCATTGCCTTGGTTGGACCCTATGCTACATATAACACAGAATTTTCTAGAATATTTAAAGATGTACTGTCAAGATTAACTGCCTAGAAATATAGGGGCACATTCATTTAAACTAAACAGTCTAACAATGCAGCATATTTATGATAGTATTGATAAATCTGGCGCAAATTTAGACTGTTTGGTCTAAGTTCACACCTCCTATTAGTTGGCTTACTATACCCCACTAAAGGCGGAAAAATGTTGCCGCTTCCTTGGGCGCAAGGCGACACACACTAAGTCATGCTCTGTACTGCGAAGCGAAGTCTTTTTGCTGAGGCCATTCCTCTTTTGTTGGATTAGGCACAGAAGTGTCTAGAAACTGTCTAAAACATAATAAAAGAACACAATTACCATACTATATGTGCCCCAATAAGTTGGCTGGTATATGCTGCATACCCCTCTTCTATTTTTTAAAGTCACCATTTTCATCATATGGTGCACTGCTGCTTATGGGACTGTATTTGTGTCACTGCTACAGTCTATAACAAAACGACAGAAGAAAGAAATACATTCAGCTAAAGAAATGATCATAAAATATAACTTTTATTACTATATCTAAAAAAGGGGGAACTGTTATTCCCTATTACACCCTACAATAGACCTAGCAAAATACAAGTGGGGCACCCGCCCCAAAAAGGGCGACCCCGGCTGGAAGCTATCCTAATAAACCCCTACAAAGTCCCTGCCACAATATAGAAGCAATGCCATACCAATTATATAAGATACCACTTAAAGAAAATGATGTAAAGAGGTATCCATCAAGATTCAAACAAAATACCAGTACAAATTATGGGCAAAGAGGAGCGCTACATATAAACACCAAAACCCATAAATACCATAGGCACACAAAATACGTTAGCAAAAACACATTCCCAAGATTAAATTATCAGAAAACATGTTCCAAAAATAAGCATGTTCCAACACGTTTCCCCCAAAGATATCATGGGTTCATCAAGGAACAAAGCCTATGAGACAGACCAACATAAATATAGCGTGTATACAAAAGGGTGCTTACGTTCCTAAGACAGAGATGAAGAAGATGATGGATAACACGATGAAAGCAGGTCCCAATAGACATCAGCGGATCCTGTACAAAAGATAATGTGCCAGCTACACAGGTATAGCACCCTTTTGTACACACGCTATATATATGTTGGTTTGTCTCATAGGCTTTGTTCCCTGATGAACCTATGATATCTATGCGGGAAACACATTGGAACATGCTTATTTTTGGAACATGTTTTCTGATAATTTAATCTTGGGAACATGTTTTTGATAACGTATTGTGTGTGCCTATGGTATTTACGGGTTTTGGAGTTTATGTGTAGTACTCCTCTTTGCCCATAATTTGTACTGGTATTTTGTTTGGATCTTGATGGATACCTTTTTACATCAGTTCCTTTAAGTGATATCTTATATAATTGGTATGACTTTGCTTCTATATTGTGGCAGTACACCTAGGGACTTTGTAGGGGTTTATTAGGATAGCTTCCAGTCGGGGTCGCCCTTTTTGGGGTGGGCGCCCCACTTGTATTTTGTTAGGTCTATTGTAGGGTGTAATAGGGAATAATGGTTCCTCCGTTTTTTTAGATTTAGTAATAAAAGTTATATTTTATGATCATTTCTTTACCTGAAGATATTCCTTTCTTCTGTCGTTTTGTTATAAATATTTGTGTATACCGGATATATCTATTTAGGGCTCTCTCCTTCCCGTTTACTACTAAGAGGAGGTCTGTGGTTACTGCTTCACTCTAATAAGTTTTTTGACAAATTTGATTTTGTATTGCTTAGATGTTAATCCTGTTAAACTGTTAATAGAAAATACAAACACTAAATAGAATTAACACTCTCCAACGCTTCTTAATGTTCTTATTATTTAATTTTTTTCCCCACAGACCTCTAGAATTACACGTTCTGATAATGACAAAGACAATGGCTGGGATGCCTGGGGGAGCTGGAGTGACTGCTCACGGACTTGTGGCGGAGGAGCATCCTACTCTTTGCGAAGATGTTTGAATGGCCGGTCAGTAAAAATTTCCATTATTACCAAACTCAGTGCTTGCTTTTCTTGACTGATTTTTTTTTTTAAGAAAAGAAAAAATAGAAGAAAAATAGCCACTTGTTATAGTGTATAAAGTAGCCAAGCTTGCAGACCAAAAATGAATGCCATCAAAATCCATTGTTCTAATTTCTCTTTATAAAACATAACCCTCCATGTTACTGACGTGCGTAGTAACCTATGGGGACATGGATAATCACTGACTGTAGCTATACTATCTCAACGATCTGAGAAAGTAGCAAATAAAAAGAATGTAAAAAATTCCCCTTCCTTTTTTTAACCCAAGTTCATGACCCTCTTTACAAAAAAGTCCCTTGAAAATTGTAGTGGTCCCTTGGGTTACAACAGTCTCAGGTTACCTTATTTTTAACTTTTAGTAGAGTTTCCAGGGATATCGTAAATTGAAAACGCTTCAACAGTCTGTGGTGCATTGACCAATTGGCTACCTAGTGGCTCTTCTCCATGTATAATATGTTGCATACCTGTGCAACATGTACTATACTACATTCTCTACCTGAGCTAAAAGTACAGTACTTCTTTCTAAATAAATACCTGTACTATATTTACGGTACTACTCTATATGTATACTACATGTACTTGACTGCTTTCTGCTCATACTAAATGTACTGCACTGCTCTACCTGTTTTAAATTTTCTTAACTTCTCTCTACCTTACGACATGTACTTTATCTTTCTGTACCTGTACAACATGTTCTTCACTTTTCTCTACTTGTGCTTCATATACTGTACTTCTCTCTACCTGTGCTACATGTACTGGACTGCTCTCTGCTTGTACTAGATGTACTAAAAGCTCTCTATCTGCCTGTACTAGATGTACTCTAGATGTACTAAAAGCTCTCTATCTGCCTGCACTAGATGTACTCTAGATGTACTAAAAGCTCTCTATCTGCCTGCACTAGATGTACTCTAGATGTACTAAAAGCTCTCTATCTGCCTGCACTAGATGTACTGAACTGATCACTACTTTTACTATAAGTATTGTACTTCTCTCTACTTTTACTACATGTTCTGTACTTCTCCCTACATTTACTACATATACTGTACTTCTTTCTACCAGTATTACATGTTCTTCACTTCCCTTTACCTGTACTACATATACTGTACTGCTCTTTACTTGTACTATATGTATTGTACTGGTCTCTGCCTTTACGATATGTACTGGACTACCTGAAATATATGTAAGGTACTGCTCCCCACCTGTACTGCTCTCTACTTGTACTACATATACTGCTCTTCTCTCTACTTGTACTAGATGTTCTGTACTGCTCTCTACCTGTACGATGTACTGGATTTTTCTCTAGTTGTACTAGATGTATTGGACTGCTCTCTACCTGTATTATATATAGTGTACTGCTCTGTACTTGTTCTACATGTTCTGTACTTCTCTCTACCTGTACTACATGTACTGAACCGCTGCCTTCTTGCATTACATGTACTGTACTGCTCTTTAGCTGTACTACATATGCTGCCAGTGTCGGGGCCCGAGACAGCGGGGCCCGCCGCCACAGATAGCCGGGCCCACACATCATGCCTAAGAACACCAGAGCCCTCTGTTCCAAGCACTCACAGGCATGTCTGTGTAGGCACTTAGCGGAACAGAGCGCCGCCGGCGCTTAGCGGAGCAAGGCGCTGCCGGTGCTCTGCTCCACTATTCTGCCTAGTAGGTCTAAGGCCCTAGGCCTTAGACCTACTAAGAGTCAGCTCCGCGTCATCACGCAGGAGGCGCAATGACGTTATATCACTAGGAGAAGCCCTGCATTGAAGCCCGACCTGCCGCAGCCGCTCGTCGGGGAACGGGAAAAGGTGAGTGTAATTTTTTTTTTCACCTAATGGGCTGCGACCTGCTTCCTAGGGGCAATCCACCTACCTGGGGACAAACTACCTATCTAGGGGCAATTTACCTACCTATCTAGGGCAAACTACCTATCTGAGGGAAATTTACCTATCTACCTGAGGACAATCTCCATATCTGGGGGCAATTTACTTACCTTTCTGTGGGCAAACATACGTATAGGGGGGAAATTTCCCCCTACCTACCTGGGGAAAACTGGGGTTTGGTGTCAGCCAGTGGTGTTATTTTTTGTCACCCCAAGGCTCACATCAAGCCCCAGCACTAGTCATATAGTGGCATCTGTCATTACTAACACTGGAAATAAACGGTAAAAAACACACTGACACAGCACAAAAAACACTTTATTTAAATGAACTTTCCTGATGACATCCCACATTGACCATTTTATTAAAGAAATGGATCAAACGCTGGTTCAGTAAATCCATCATAGTCTAAAGGGAAAATCTGTAGATAAAACAGAAAACAACTAAAAAAAAAAAAGCTGACAGCCCTGAATCCACCCCTGCACCATTAGAGATCATGCATCATGCCGTGGTGATTTTTGGGTGGGGGGAAGGGGGGTTCGGGCCAAACAATATAATTTATGGTACAAGCCAGACTTTACACTTCTCCGAGGTTAGCCGTCTGTTCCTCTGAGACTGGGCCTCTAATTTATAGCCTGTACTTGATCTCCCACCCCTAGGAAGTTTGTACAGTTATGGAAAAGGTAAAGAGGTGCTGGAAAAGTGAAGATTCCCAAAAATATTTGTTCCAATCTCGGAATATTTTGGGCCAGG
Source organism: Phyllomedusa bahiana (assembly GCA_025379985.1). Taxonomy (NCBI): domain Eukaryota; kingdom Metazoa; phylum Chordata; class Amphibia; order Anura; family Hylidae; genus Phyllomedusa; species Phyllomedusa bahiana. The sequence goes on along the minus strand of JAODAL010003943.1, from coordinate 30,164 downwards.
AGAAGTCAGCATGAAGGTGTGGAGCGAATGGAACGTGAACAACTCATCGGAGAAACGTCACCTCTGAGTCACTAAATATAACTAAACTGTAATCACCTATATGTCACTATGTAATGGTCATATGTGGTGGTATTATTCAGTCACTATATGGTGGTGATATGTGGTCATGGGTGGATTTATTTTTCATCATAGGGTGGGGGGTGATTGTGGTCATGGTCGATGGTATTATTCAATCCTAGTGTTGGGGGATATGGGTCAAGGTTTTTGGGTAATTCATCACATGGGGGTTTTTTGATATGGGGCATGATGTTTGGTAGGTCTTACTAAAATTTTTGGTACTATTGCCTTTGGGGTTTCTTTTTTTTTTTGGAAAATTAAAATTTTTTGTGGTTTTAACTAACACTTTGGGGGGACAGTCCGAAAATTGCCTCGCAACGGCAGTTTTTTTAGGGCATTTAATCAGTGTAAAGTGCACCTGAAAGTAACCTTTAAAAAAACTGGCTCGGGAGGCGCATTCACAAATCGCGGCACATGTGTATCATTCTAGTGTATTAAGCGCCTATTGGGGGAAAAAATTGCAAATGGGGCGCATAAGCGTTTTTTGTTACTATTTTAATGCGCCTTTATAACGCAGTCAATGTGCCTCCCCGGGCGTTATGCACCTATTTTTGAATATTCGTTCATTTATACAGGAATAGGCATAAGAGTATTTTTGGCTAAAAACAGACCAAAAATAGGCGTTTTGCGTGTTGTGAGACATTCCGCCTTTGGTTATAGCTTTTTGAAATATTTTTTTATTTAAAATTACATTTGGGGGCGGACTTTATCTTTAGACCTTTTTTTAAGGGCCCTCGTTCCCCAGGGCTTATTTCCCGCGGATTGGCGCCTATGGCCCGGATTTGTGCTGCAGTACGGCGCCAATCCCGGCGGAAATTCGGAATCCACTGCTCTCATAGAAACAGTGGAATCCTTGTTCCTCCCCGCTCGGCGAATCGCCGCGGGGGGAAAAGTGACATCACATTATTTAGGGGCGCGGGACGCCCCGTAGATAATGCATTTTCTATGGGGCCGGAGCGGCGCCCCCGCCGCATTTCCGGCCCCCCCCCGTCCCCCCCCTTATTCACGGCGGATTTGTGAGCTCAACGGTACAAATCCGTCGGAAATAAGCCTTAACACGCCTTAAGGTATTTTTCACACGGCTTACTGGGGGCATATGGTACGCGCCGCAACATGCTGGTTTGAACATTTTGGAGACAACACCTTTTCCATAGTTTTTTTATGAAGTATGAATTCCCCAAAATTGCAGCGCGTAAAAGCAAAAATACGCGGGAAATACTTGTAATTATGCTTACAAAAACTTGTGAAAATACCCTTATTTACTACTGTTCCCCCTGCAATTAGGTAAAGGGAGCCCTAAGTCCAAGCCCCCACTTGATTACAGATTAGAGTAAATAATGTCAAATTTTGGTTGCAAAAATTTTAAAAGCAAGACTGAAGGGGGGCACCGTACAGATGGTGAAGACAGCGAGGCAAAGTGGGCCCCTAAAAACAACTCCTCTGGTGGGCCCTATCCACCCCAGTCCGACACTGTGTACTACACTACCTTGTGTCTGAACTACATGTACTGGACTAATCTCTAATTATACTACATGTACTGAACTGCTGTCTTCTTGCACTACATGTACTGTTTTTCTCTCTACCTGTACTCATATTTAATGCTTTTTTCCCAGTATACAACGACCTCCACCTTGTGCACTAAATGTACTGTACGGCCCTATACCTGAAACCCATATACTGTACTGCTCTCTGCTTGTACTACATTTTACTGGACTGCCTCTCCCTGTCTATTTTGAAATGTATGCTCTCGCTTGTAACATGTACTGGACTGCCTTTCCCCTTGTATATGTAATGTACTGCTCTCTGCTTGTACTACATGTACTGGACTGCTCTCTACCTGTGCTATATGTAATGTACTGCTCTCTGCTTGTACTACATGTACTGGACTGCTCTCTACCTGTGCTATATGTAATGTACTGCTCTCTGCTTGTACTACATTCTGGACCCCCTTTATGAAATGTACTGCTCTTCTTGACTACATTTTCACTACTCTTTTTATACATGTTCAACTTTTCTTACCTGTACACATGTACTAAACTGCTGTTTTTTTCCCCACTTTATTGTACTGTTTTCAAGCTGTACACTGTACTGTACCCCCTTTTTGAGTCTACTTTCTTACGGACTACTCCTAATTGCACTACTTTTTGCACTGTTTTTTCCCGTCCCACACATACTGATCTGCTGTCTTATTGCACTACATGTAGCATTCTTCTTTCTACCTGTACTACATGTACTGGGCTGCTCTTTACCTGTGGTACATGTAAAGGACTGCCTGCACTGGATGTAGTGTACCGCTCTCTAACTGAACGACATGTACTGGAATGCTCTCTATCTGTACTACTTGCACTGCACTGCTTTCTAGCTGTACTGGACTGCTATCTACTTGTGCTTTGCTCTTTAGATCTACTACATGTATTGGACTGCTCTCTACTTGTGCTCTGTGTACTGTTTACTCTTTAGCTATACTACATGTACAGATGCTCTCCTAACTGTTGCTTTAAATTAACTTTTCACTCTCTACCCTTTCTGCATTGTTGTGTGCCTCTATTTTGCTCATTACTGGCCGTCCCTACCTTACTTACTGTACTAAATGCTTCTTTTGACAGAGGCAGAAGGTGGCCCCACTTTATTTAGGCTGTACACGGTCTGCTGTATAGTTTACAGCAGCACTTTCTGATTTTCATATCACCTTAATCTATATTACTGTCCTTTAATCTGCTTTTTTTCTTCACTTTCCATACTAATAATTGGTTTTCCACATTTTTCAGTTTGTCCTGGAACAAATTAATATTAAGGGATAATTATAATAATAAAAATAAATGCAATGAAATTAAGACCTTCATGCATAAAAGCCAACTAGTCCCTCTGTAGACATCCAAAATGTTGGGAGCTATTCTCTGGCAGTCTTACTACCAATAAATCTGAAATAAGAGAATATAATATTAGGCAAACCTGCAAGATCCTGGGTATAAGATCATTCCTGTATCTTTCATGGTTATCACTTGGCTGATGTATCGTAGTCAGCAATATGATTAACGGAACAAATTTTGAAATGATTTAACTGAATAGTTTGCGCAATATGTAATTTAAAAATAACCGAAATTAATCTTCTGTTAACAGATTAATTCTAATGTATTGGCTGCTAAGTGGTGAATGCCTAGCTTGCTTGTTTTTGGTTGTCATCTCTCATCCCTGGAATTGAGAAAAAACAGAAAAAAAAATAGACTTTATTCCTTAAAACAAACACTGGCCTTCATTTGAACTTCCCCTTATTTATACTTCAAACATTCATTACAAACAAAAACCTTTGAGTTTAGGTCACTAAACAACCATAATGTTACATCATGTTTTTATGCTTGTCCTAAAGTGTCACTAACACTTCACACTACGACAGACCTCTATATCAAAGAGTTACAATGCCACCAGTTAATAGATAGCAACAAAATGTGTCTAAGAGAACAAATTTAAAATGGCAAATCACTTATATGAATCATGAAAGCAAAATATTTGGTGCAAATGGCTACAATTAATATAAATTATTACCTATGTGTCTCTACCTTTAGGAAGAAATTCTGGCATAACTAAAATATCCATAGTCATTTTTCAAAGATCTTTATTGGATCAGACACTGTCTTCTAGGGAAGCTAACTCCAATAGGTTGCACTAGTGAGACAGTTGACTTCGATCTGTAGGAAAGCAGATGTGCATGTCATAGAGGTGTTACATTCACATGAAAAAGCAAGCTTTTTTGTTTAATCCAGAGTCCTCTCCCCAAGGTCATTCCTAGGCTAAACTGCACTCTGGACCGGGAGAAAAAATTTGGCCCTCCCCCCTCATTAATATGTTGCGCCACACTGCGACACATTGCATCACCATCAACACCATACCATTACTTAATAAAAAACCATTATACTATGAGCAATAGTACCGCCACATATTTACCATACAGTTGTAGATACCAGTTGTATGCTGGCGCTCTGCACACATATACACTTGAAACCAGAAGTTTACTTCCGCTGTATGTTTTTGGAAGCTTCAGGTGTGTCTCTAATTAACTCAGATGTTTCCAATAAACCTATCAGAAGATTCCAGAAACATGACATCATCATATGGGCTGTCCCAAATTATTTAAAGGTATAGTAATCCTATTGTATATAAACTTTTGACTTTGCAGAAAGTAATAAAAATGCCTTAAAAATTCTCTCTCTCTCGCTCATTATTCTGGCATTTGGTAAATATAAATAATTTTGGTTCCTAATTGACCTAAGACTTGCAAGGTTTATTCTGATTTCATGTCAGATAGTGAGAGAAAAACATGCATATTTTTTTTTATATAGTGTATGTAAACTTCTGGTTCCAACTGTAAGTGATTAGACTAAAGTTACATCCAGGGACTCACAGGAGACTTCTTCTCTGATAAATTGTTCTGTTCTCTGATGAGTTGTTCTCTTTCAATTTATCTTCTCCATCCGGTCCAGACCACTATGATGACTTCTCCCAAAAATGACTCTTCACTGTAGAATTTACCAAACAAAAATGTTAGACTCCTCACTTTTCCAGAACTTCCCTACCAATTCCTACCTCTGTACAAACCCCCCATTTGACAACTCCCCAAATGGTAATAATAATCCCCTTGCGCCTCTAAAAGTAAAAATACCCTCAAATGGTTATGGAGCGCCCAGTTCTGCACCAAGGTTTATTCTGGCTGCTTTTCATTGTATTAAAGTGTCTTCAGTGTTGTCCCATGAAAATATATAATACAATATTTACAAAAATGTGAGGGGTGTGCTCACATTGTGAGATACTGTATATACACTCACCGGCCACTTTATTAGGTACACCATGCTAGTAACGGGTTGGGCCCCTTTTGCCTTCAGAACTGCCTCAATTCTTCGTGGCATAATTCAACAAGGTGTTGCAACGATGCTAAATTTGGGTTTACAAGGGGCCCAAAGAGTCCCAAAGAAAATATTCCCCACCATGACACCACCACCACCAGCCTGAACCGTTGATACAAGGCAGGATGGATCCATGCTTTCATGTTGTTGACGCCAAATTCTGACCCTACCATCCGAATGTCGCAGCAGAAATCGAGACTCATCAGACCAGGCAATTTTTTTCCAATCTTCTACTGTCCAATTTCCATGAGCTTGGGCAAATTGGAGCCTCAGTTTCCTGTTCTTAGTGAAAGGAGTGGCACCAGGTGTGGTCTTCTGCTGCTGTAGCCCATCTGCCTCAAAGTTCGCCGTACTGTGCGTTCAGAGATCTCTTCTGCCTACCTTGGTTGTAATGGGTGGCTATTTGAGTCATGTTGCCTTTCTATCAGCTCGAACCAGTCTGCCCTTCTCCTTTGACCTCTGGCACAACAAAGGCATTTCCGCCCACAGGGCTGCCGCTCACTGGGTTTTTTTTTCTTTTTCGGACCATTCTCTGTAAACCCTAGAGATGGTTGTGCGTGAAAATCCCAGGAGATCAGCAGTTTCTGAAATACTCAGACCAGCCCCTTTTGGCACAACAACCATGCCCCGTTCAAAGGCACTCAAATCACCTTTCTTCCCCATATGATGCTCGGTTGAAAATGCAGGAGATTGTCTTGACCATGTCTACATGCCTAAATGCACTGAGTTGCCGCCATGTGATTGGCTGATTTAGAAATTAAATGTTAACGAAACAGTTGGACAGGTGTACCTAATAAAGTGGCTGGTGAGTGTAGGCCCCATGTAGGTAGATATGTATATCAGTCCCCTGTATGTAGGTCAGTATATAACCCCTATAGTTAGGTAGGCATATAGACCCCAGTCAGTAGGTTGGTATAGAGGACCTCCAGTAGGTATATATGTACTAAACTATACATAGTATATACAGTATAGTTTAATATATATATATATATATATATATATATATTATATATATATACAGACCAAAAGTTTGGACACACCTTCTCATTCCAACAGTTTTCTAGGTTCTTCAGAGTAGCCACCTTTTGCTTTGATTACTGCTTTGCACACTCTTGGCATTTTCATGATGAGCTTCAAGAGGTAGTCACCTGAAATGGTTTTTTACTTAAAAAGGTGTTACCCTGTCATGTTTAATAAGTGGGATTTCTTGCCTTATAAATGGGGTTGGGACCATCAGTTGTGTTGTTCAGAAGTCAGGTGGATGCACAGCTGATGGTCCCACTGAATGGACTGTTAGAATTTCTATTATGGCAAGAAAAAAGCAGCTAAGTAAAGAAAAACGAGTGGCCATCATTACTTTGAGAAATGGAGGTCAGTCAGTCCAAAAAATTGGGGAAATTTTGAAAGTGCAGTGGCAAAAACCATCAAGCGCTACAAAGAAACTGTCTCACATGAGGACCGGCCCAGGAAAGGGAGACCAAGAGTCACCTCTGCTGCGGAGGAGAAGTTCATCCGAATCACCTGCCTCAGAAATCGCAGGTTAACAGCAGCTCAGATTAGAGAGCAAGTCAATGCCACACAGAGTTCTAGCAGCAGACACATCTCTACAACAACTGTTAAGAGGAGACTGTGTGCAGCAGCCTTCATGGTAAAATAGCTGCTAGGAAACCACTGCTAAGGTCAGGCAACAAGCAGAAAAGACTTGCTTGGGCTAAAGAACACAAGGAATGGACATTAGACCAGTGGAAATCTGTGCTTTGGTCTGCTGAGTCCACATCTGAGATCTGTGGTTCCAACCACCGCGTCTTTGTGCGACGAAGAAAAGGTGAACGAATGGACTCTTCATGCCTGGTTCCCACCATGAAGCATGGAGGAGGAGGTGTGATGGTGTGGGGGGGCTTTGCTGGTGACACTGTTGGGAATTTATTAAAAATTGAAGGAATACTGAACCAGCATGGTTACCACAGCATCTTGCAGTGGCATGCTATTCCATCCGGTTTGCGTTTAGTTGGAATATCATTTATTTTTCAACAGGACAATGACCCCAAACACCACCAGACTGTGTAAGGGCTATTTGACCAAGAAGGAGAGTGATGGAGTGCTACGCCAGATGACCTGGCCTCCACAGTCACCAGACCTGAACCCAATCGAGATGGTTTGGGGTGAGCTGGACCGCAGAGTGAAGGAAAAGGGCCAACAATTGTAAGCATCTCTGGGAACTCCTTCAAGACTGTTGGAAGACCATTTCAGGTGACTACCTCTTGAAGCTCATCAAGAGAATGCCAAGAGTGTGCAAGGCAGTAATCAAAGCAAAAGGTGGCTACTTTGAAGAACCTAAATATAAAACATATTTTCAGTTGTTTCACACTTTTTTGTTAAGTATATAATTCCACATGTGTTAATTCATAGTTTTGATGCCTTCAGTGTGTATCTAGAATTTTTATAGTCATGAAAATACAGAAAACTCTTGGAATGAGGTGTGTCCAAACTTTTGGTCTGTATTGTATGTATATGTGTGTATGTATGTATATTTATTTAAATTGTGTGTATACACATATATATGTGTGTGTGTGTGTGTGAGGAATGTGACAAAAGTCACCCCCAATTCTTGTAACTTCACCCAAATTCACTCTCAGTCATGTTGCAGGATTCTGAACTTCAAAAAAACACTCCAATTCTTTGGGGCTTGTGACCAGCTCAATGGCTGAACAAACATGAACCCAGTAGCTAGCAAAATTTGCCATTTATGCTGACTGGGAAAAAGATCACATGTGCAGCTTAATTGCTAGAGCAAGATGGAAAATCTGACACCCAATCTTAACAATGTTCACACCAGCATGCAGAAAAGCCGCAGTTTAATGCATGGGGGAGATTGCACAGATGCAAAGTAACCAATGAAATAATCACTATACAACCTCAGGGCATTGAGGGAGGTGGTTGCCGGTACTTACAATTGCATATAATAAGGCGATACAAAAAGGGTGCCATAAATATTTTGATACGTGTGGTACACAATGCTGGGTTACAGCCTATAGTGACACCCATACTATTAGGACCAGGGCGGGCTGACCAGCATTTTATAAGTGTACAACAAACACGCACACTTGCTCCCCAGCACTGTTGGGCAAATAAAAAAGGGCATACTGGAAAAGCTCCCCTACTGCTCAACATGTGTCATTGAGGAAGCACTCAATTAAACAAAAGCAAATTCCCCCAATTTAGATGCAAGACCTGTCAGCTCCCAATCCAGATTGGAAGCCATGGAGATTGTCAAGATCTCCCATACAGCTACTGGAGGATTTAAGGTGATAGTGAGGATAACTACCACTGTATTAGCCAGCGCTCAGACGAGCAGGAATTAATTTTGTTTGTTTGGTTTTCATATGCACCTGTTGTCTTTGTTTGGATGCACGAGTGCCAATAAAATACGGGGCAACCGTATTTGGACTATAAAATTTGTCCAAGTCTCTGTCGAGCTTGGACTTTTCTATGATCTCAGAGCGGTTGCTGCTCACAGTAGATATAGCCCCCCTGTAGGTAGGTATATGCCCCATGCAGGTAGATATAAAGGCCCCTTATAGGTAGATATAGCCCAGCCTGTAGATAGATATAGCCCACCTGTAGGTAGACATAGGCAGGTGTATAGGTTAAAATAAAAAAGTGCTCAGCTCTCCCTGTTCCCCCGCCGAGCATCTAGCTCCAGGAGCTAGTGTCCGGCGTAAATGGTGTAACGTCATCATGCCATTTACACCATGACATAGCATCACAGGAGCCATGATGACAGCGCTGCATCAAGCCTCCTACGTCACTGATTTGTATATAGCAGCTGCAGCACCAAAGAGAAGGCAGGGACAGTTCATTACCATCCCGACCTTCTCACTGGTGATGCAGCTGCTAACTCTGCACAGCTACTTGAAAACAGCTGTGCAGACTTAGATGCCGACCGCCGGCCCATTTTTCTGGTACAGCCCTGCCTCTCCTCCTTAGTTTTTTGTCCCTTATTATGTGTTTAAACCCCTTTAACATGTAGAGCTCCCTGGAAGTAATGACTTTAAAAAAATAGTTATAATCATGATACTTCTGTGAGGAAATCCACTGCCCAGAAAGAAAACTTAGTTCAAGAAATGTGCTCACAAAAATAGTTATATTGTTTGTAAGGCTGATAAAAGACATCCATCCAGTTCAGCCTTTTACCTTACAGTGTTGATCCAGAGGAAGACAAAAACCACTATGAGGTAGAAGTCAACTGCATTCACTTTAGGGAAAAAATTTCTTCCTCACTCCAATTTCACAATTGTAATAAATCTCCGGATCAACGATCCTTCTCTAGAATCCCATTCACAATAACTTGTCATATTATCGCACTCTAGAAATGTATCCAGACCCTTTTGAACTCATTTAGTCACGCACAGGGTCTACTATTTAAATGGTTCTTCTCATCTAATGAAAAGGTGGTTGTTTTTTATGTGTGGCGTTCTGAGCAAAACCAAACGAGGTTGCTGGACTCCCATTGAAATGACTGGAGATTGGCACGTAAACATGGCCACATCTCTGTTCTTCCTCTGTTTTCAAGGTCCCAGTATAGTGTATCTATCGATATGATATAAATGTCTGAGATAGAAGAACCCACTTAATGGTTTAGCTTGCTTATATTTCACTATGATTACTGTACAATTGGTATCATGGCTCAGCATTGTATAAGGCCAGAGACTATGCAAGCTTCTTGTAAACAAAAAACAGAATGACCAAGAGAATCCTGCTCTGGATCACTGGGTATTAGGAAGGTGAGTACAATTTTTATTTTTTGTTACTTTACTACATTTGTTAGCCTTTTTCCCTTTTTTTACATTCATTAGTATAAAACTCAGACTGCAAATCATTCCCAAATCTGATGCAGCAAAAAGACTTTATAGATGTTCTTAATTAAAAGGTTTTGGCAGCCGACAAACTTTAATTGAACATTATGGCGTGTATGCTGCTTTTGTCATCTGTAATTAGATTGTGGTATTCATTGAATTTAGAAATAGTGATTTTATGGGCTAAAGATTATTGTCATGATTTTCAGACTTCCACACCCTTGTATTTCAGGAGCTGTGAAGGCCGGAACATTCGTTACAGAACATGCAGCAATAATGTAAGTCTGAACGCCATTATCAATTTCCTTTCTTTCATTGTCTGCGAGCTCAGAGCTCTGAACTTGGTGTAAGTCCCTGTCTCAGTTTTCCTATACTTCTTCCTTTACTTCACTTAAACGAATTGACAGCCTGGGGCCTTGTACTAACACTTCCCGATAATGTCTCTCCTCAGCTGAGTCTTCCTGCCAAGCAGTGATTCACAATGTGTATCAAGAGGAAGTTGCACTTTAGAGAGGATTTAAGGAGCACAATTTTTTATGTGCAAGGAGCCAATATTTAGACATTGTCTAGAAGGAAGACATTGTTTTGTTCATTAGAGAGGAAGAATTTCCTTGAAATGTTTCTTTGAAAGCAGATATCACTCCGTTTATTCCACTTATATTAAAACGGTAAATTGTGTGTGAATGAGAAGGGAAGTTTGTGTCAGCTCGCTTCCTATGACAACACAACACTGGCCTCCTGTGGTCAGAATCTGCATGAAATACCATGTGTCTAGCAAAGAGCAGGTGCAAAACCAAATAATACATGATAAGTGAATGTCAATAATCACTGAACAAGTGACATGGCCTAAAAAGATGGACCAAGACCATTGGAATTAATGTTGAGGAAATAACTTTACTATAAAACCCCAATAAAACTCTTGGCAAAACTAAAACTTGCACAAATTGGTTTCTCTTCAACACACACCAAATTTTTAGTGTGCCCTACCTTGGTCTTTTAACTACTTTCTTTTGCAAGTTTGATTTAATAGAGATGAACTTTTGATTTATAACTAAGTGGTCCTATCACTGGCTGCTGTGTTTTGTTGTTGTTGTTCCAAAATAAGGCCCCATTCACATCATGTTTATGGTGTTCATGTTATCTGTTGGGATAATTTATCCCGACAGATACTGTAGTGGCACCATGACGGCGTCATAGAAGTCTATAGGGTAAACATTGAACTACTATTGCTCAATTTAATAGATGTATTATTTATTTATTTTAAAACAGCCTTAATTCTAGGGCGCTATACTTTCGAAAGGTGTTTACCCAGTACCATCATATCTATTGGGCACACTAGGCAGTTGCCCGGGGACCTCACAAGCATTGGAGCCCAGATAGTGGAATGTATGTCCAAGGAATTCAGGGCATATGACCTGGATCCCTGACTTAGCCCTGTTTATTTAAAGTGGTTTTCCGGGACCTATTCATGCTTGTTGTTCCGTCATGGTATGAGTAAAAATAGAAGGTAAACCTCATACTTACCTCCCCGACGCGCTCCTTCACTCCCGGCTGCCGGTCCACTCATCCCAGTTGAAGCACAGAACATCCATGGTTCACATGACAGCACCAGCCTATAATAGGCCGGAGTGGTCCGCTGCAGGTGAGGTTGTGGCCTGTGATTGGCTGCAGCCAGGGCCGGGACAAGGCATTTTGGTGCCCTAGGCAAGTAGGCCAATGTCGCGCCCTCCCTCCCACCACCCAAAAAAATAAATCCCAAGCCCTAACCTAGCACACACTGCCTGCGCCCTCCCCCCAAAAAAAAAACACAATTCAACACGCAGAGGAGTTAGTAGGGTCTCTTAGATTGTATTTATATAGAATAATATGTTGTGAATGAAAACCCCATACAAATAGTTATAAAGACAGTTTTCTACAGATGATGTCTCTGGATAATGGTGATACAGTCACCACATAATACCGCTATACAAGCAGAAAATATTATCACCATACTGTTACTGCACAAAACAGTATAGCAAGACCAATATTATCAATGATACTGCTATACAAAGACTGAATATTACCACCATATCATGACCGCATATCACCACCACATAGTGACTGATAGGTGGGGATGAGGGGGCTATGGGGTGATAAATGGGGATGAGGGGGCTATGGGGTTAAAGGTTCGAGGTGAGTTGGTTAAGGGGTGACAGATGGGGTGGTAGGTGGAGGTGGGAGGCTATTGGGTGACAAGCAGTGTGAGGTTTATGGGGTTATAGGTGGAGATGGGAGCTATAGAGTGATAGGTGGAGGTGGTGGGTAGTTTATGGGGTGATACGGGCAGGGATGGGAGAGGGGGTATAGGTCACAACTTACAGACACAATCTTCTGGGGGTAAACCCCCTGAAGATTGTGCTGTGGCCTATACGCCCTAGGATCATATTGCACGGCCTGCATTACTTCCCTTCTCCCTGAATAATGCCCCTCTCTCACTATAGCTTCCCCTCTCCCACTACAGCTCCCCCATCCTCCATGACAGCTCCCCCATCCTCCATAGCTCCCCCATCCTCCATGACAGCTCCCCCATCCTCCATGACAGCTCCCCCTTTCTATGATAGCCCCCCAGCAGTAAGTCCCCCCACCCCACACACAGTTAACCACTCACCTGTCCTAGTGAGCATTTGCAGTCTTCTGTCTTCAGCTCTCACTGCTCCGCTGGGGACAGGGGCCAAAGCTCCGCCCACCCTTCCCAGCATACACTGGGCGCTCATGTGACAGGAAGCTGTCACAGGATGCAGACATGTTAGGAGAGATGGATTGTAATCTCTCCTAACTAGTCCACTGCACAGTCGCTCCTGTCAGCTTCCCTACCCACCTCTTCCCCCTCCCCTCCGGCGCCGGGAGGAAGGAGGGGGGCGGAGGGAATCCACTTAGCTGCCGGCTGTATAGAGACAGCCGGCAGTGCTGCAATGTATGGAGCTGGCTCCATGCCTGCGCCCCCTAGTGGCAGGCAGAGGGAGGCACCCTAGGCGACGGCCTCTGTTTGCCTACCCATAGTCCCGCCCCTGGCTGCAGCTGTCACTTCAATGATGAATGTTCCGTGTTTCAGCTGGGATGAACAGACCGGCAGCCGGGAGTGAAGGAGAGCATCGGGGAGGAAAGTATGAGGTTTATTTTCTCTTTTTACTCATGCCCCAACGGACGAAAGAGAATGAAGAAGTCCCAGAACACCCCTTTAACTGTTTGCGTTAAAGGAGGCACAAACAGGTCAAAACTGGCAGTAACACTGCTGCTCTGCTGGAGGAAGCTGGTCATGATTGGGTGTGCATGGGGGTGGTTAGAGTTGTGGCCTTCTGTAATGTCAGGAATTTTGGCAGGGGCCACTGTACTGCTATGCCAGAGACCTACTCTGCTGTTAAGACGGTCATGGGTTTCCCTACATAACATAAGACCAAATAAATTACAATAATACCTCTAAATGACTAGAAACTGGTACAGAGAGAAAATACCCACAAGTGCTTAAAATCTGCAAATATACGCGTTATGTGCGGGACACAAACTTGAGCAAATTGTATAATTTGTGCTCACGTTTCTACTTTTAACCTGTCCCTTACCACAACTATAACTAGTATGTCTGAACAAAAGCTGATAAGCGATGCCAAAAAAGATTGCCTCTATACTAAAAAGCATCAATATCTTCTATTTAAATCTAAATGCATTTACCTTTAATACATAAGAGGTTCAGTGATAGCAGTTGCTACCAGTCCATCTGCCACATAAGAAGACACCAGTATTATAGGGGACACATGTTTGGTGGGGGCGCTTTTATAAATTTTGCATCAGTGCCTAGAAACTTTAAGTTCTGTATCCCACTACATTTACTTTGTTTAACTTAAATTATATAGAAATTTGTAAGAAACGTTGGACAAAAAAATTGTGCAAAAAATTGGAACCTTATTCTTACTAAGTTGATGTATGCATTTTAATAAGGGAATAATACCATAACTATAGCCTATGGTGTTATGGGCATAACAGAATTCGGGGGCTTATCTAAAATGCATAGCTACCTAGTACTGCAACATTAGTAACACAGGAAGGGGGAACAGGCGGAGGAACAACATTTAGGCTAGGTCTACAAAACACAGGTTTTCTGTCGGATATTCGACGGATTTAGTATTTTGAATCCGCAAAAATTCCGATGGTTCTCTGTGCTGCATAGACAACAATCCAAAATCCATGCTGTAGTCTACACGACACAGATTTTTTACCATCAGTTTTGAAATCCGCTGGAATATGCCGGATTGCTGTCAGATTTCCATCCATTCAGTTGTATGGGCCGACGGCAAATCTGAAAACCAACTGCCGCTTTTGCGCAAATTTGCGCAAAAAACCATGATCCAGCAATGTCAAAATGCCGTTGAATTTTGGACGGCATTTTGAAATTAGCTGTGTAAAACTAGCCATACAGTGCTCTGACCAGCCCCTGGGCATATTAACAAGTGTCTGCAATGAAATTATGAGAGGAAATCAGGTTCGTAATCCTAAATGCTGGCAAAATAATACGCAATACAGATAGTAGTATACATGGCTGTTATCAGGAATTTTAGGTCCTCATACAGCCAAAGCACTTGTGCCCCTAACCAAGCTCGGACTGGCCCACACGGGTAACCTCCAGTCGGCTCCTAAACATGGCTGAACTGGACTTGGTTTTTTACTTCATGTGCATTCCTGGAAAAGGCAGAAGTGCAGAGAAAAAGAGGCAAAAGGGAGTAGGCAGAGAACGTATAGCCATGGCACCCCAGTCCAGCAATGCCCCACACCAATTACTAGTTCCCATCATACAACGTATCACATCCGTAAAATTATTTCTGACACTCACCGTGCCCCTAAATTTAGTTATGGGCCCAATGAAGTGGATGAATGCACCTGTGGAAACAGCAGGGAGCTCTTTTTCGTAATTTGTTCCGGGCTCCCGGACAGCAGAACTGATGGTGGCCTTAGCTGTCGTTTCCAAAGGACGCAGTCTCAGCCTGCTTTCAGTGCATGATGGGCCCTTGAAGCCCTTTTGGCAGATAAACAGACAGCTCTATGATAAATGGCATGTGTTATGTGGAGGATGGGAGTGGTAAAGATTTTACACTCCTCTAACAAAACTTCACCACCGGTCTTGAACCAATATGTATCTGATTTTAAACAGCTGACCTAGCAATCCTGGTTATTCATGATGGCTTTGACAACATTTGTTGTATAATAAGTCCCAGTTTCCTCTACATATGCTGTATGTCCCTTTATTCTTTGTTATGTCCTGTATGCTGAACGTTTACGTAAAACAACCCATATTCACAAATCCAACAACACCGGAAACGTATCCAAACCACAAAAATAAAATTAATATGCTTTATTAAATCCACAATTGACAAACATATAATCATAAAAAACATATACAAGTGACAAAAACGTACCCAATAAAAAATACCCCAAACCAAAACCGACTGATACATAAAGAGTACATAAACACATGTACATCACCAAAAGTCAGCAAAAATCACCTGATTTTTAAACAGCTTTAAGATACCGGAGTGACGAAGCGCCACATTACATAAATGTCTTTCTAATCAGAAAACTAGAATTATTTTACAGTAAAATTGGTTTCATGTGTTTTTTCCTTTTGTCAAGTGCTTCATGGTAAGCAGCCAGAAGCAAGTTTACATTGATGGAGCTTAGTCAGGATCTATTGTGCATACATATTTCTCTGATGCGTAATATATACAATAATTATGCCATTGTTTATTATTAGAACTGTAGAACCCATCCATTCAATGCAAAGACATTTACCATGACACATACCTTCATGTAGAGTTTAGAAACATTGCTCTAATACACACAGCACAACGCAGATGCCGGGCGACAGGGCATTTCAGCTTCTTGGTACAAAGCCGTACAGCCTTATATTTGTATATTTGACATTTATTACAATGTTAGTGCCCTTTTGTAACACACGGGGCAATAAATGGCACATACGGGTCAAGTGGGCACTTAACAAAAGGGCACTAAACAGATACTATGGATGACATGTATGAACGGGGCTGCACCAGAAGTCTGGCATCTTTTCAGCCCGAAGACTAGCCCTGTTCACTATACTTTTAAATGGGCGCACTTCCGTATCACTCGCATTACAGAGCGCCTGTGGCACTTTGTGATGCGCCTAAGAGGGGGGGTGGGGTGGGCTGGAGGCGTGTCACATTACAACCATACAAAGCTACAATTCCAGGCGCGTGACTGCTGGTAACGGTAAACCACTTTCAAAGTGGTTTAAGTGAGCCTGAATTGTTGCTTTTTCACTAGAATGCATCTGATTTATGACCCGCAGTAGACGGGGTTCATAGATTCAGGCGCATTCTACACTACTTTTGTGTGCAAAAAAAAAAAAGGAGCCTTGGTGCCAAAATATATAAATGTTGACCTACATTTTGTGCCCATTTGCTATTTGTTATCACGTTATTGTTTTTCTGCTTAGTGTCCAATAGCTGTTCAGTAGCACTTTATTACGACTGACAACATATGTGACAGGAGCTTGGTGGTAGGCGTCCTAATATTTGTGAACAGCTGGAGGCCTATGGTTCACTTAAAGGGGTTATCCAGTTTTAAAAACATAATAACAATTAAGAAACTGCTGACCTAATAAAAAAAAACACATACTGGTCTTCTTCCTGACCGCCGTTCCAGCGCTGGCTCTGTGACGTACCGCCAGGACTTCTGCTTACTTCTTGGCTTTGGCAGAATTAGATGCCAATGCAGGAGCCGCTGATCGGCTACAGAGCCTGAGCTGGAATGAAGGTGTGGAGGAAGTTGAGTATGAGGTTTGTTGTTTTTTCATTTGGCCAGCAGTACATTTAATTATTTATTTATTTTTTATATATAATTGGACAACTTCAATAACTGAATCAAAAGCCCTAGGCTGTTTGCAAAAGTTGGGCCTCCAACCCCATTACTTCTTCCATATACAGTATCTCACACAAGTGAGATACTGTATTTATAAATATTGTATTATATCTTTTTATGGGACAACACTGAAGGAATGACACTAAGATACAATGTAAAGTAATCAGTTTACATCTTGTGTAATGCCGTGTTCACACGGCTTATTTGTCCGCGGATTGGCGCCGTACTCCACGCCGGATTTGCGCTGCAGTACGGCGCCAATCCGTCGGAGTAATTACGGTAATCCACTGCTCTCATAGAGAACAGTGCATTCCGTCGCTCCTCCCCGCTCGGCGAATCCGCTGGGCGGGGAGAAAGTGACATGCACATTATTTACGGCGCGGACGTGCCGTAGATAATGCATTGTCTATGGGGCCGGCGGGCCGTGCCCCCACCCCGCCCCCGCACCCGACCCTTATTCACGCCGGAATTGCGATCGCAATCCGGCACGCAAATCCGGCGTGAATAAGCCGTGTGAACGGGGCCTAACAGTGAAAATTTGGTGTGTGCTCAAAATAACTCAACACACAGCAATCAATGTCTAAAGTGCTAGCAAAAGACGTGAGTACACCCCTAAGTGAAAATGGACAAATTGTGCCCAAAGTATCTATATTTTGTGTGGCCACCATTATTTTTCTGCTTTTCCTTAACGCTCTTAGGCATGCAGTTCACTTAAGCTTCACAGGTTGCAGCCACGGGAATACTTTTCCACTTATCCATGACAAAATCACGTAGCTGGAGGATATTAGAGACCTTGCGCTCCTCCACCATCCATTTGAGGATACCCTACAAATACTCAATAGAGTTTAGGTCTAAAGATATGGACTGTCCAGCACATTAACTCTCATTCTCTTTAGCAAGGCAATGATCGCCTTGGAAGTGTGTTTGGGGTTGTTATGTTGAAATACTGCCCTGTGGTCCAGTTTCCGAAGGGAGGGGATCATGCTCTGCTTCAGTATGTCACAGCACATGTTGGCATTCGTGTTTCCCTCAGTAAACTGTTGCTCCCCACAGCTGGCACCACTTACACAACCAAAAACCATGACACTCTCACCAACATTCTTGACTGCAGGCAAGACACAATTGTCTTTGTACTCCTTACCTGGTTGCTGCCACACACACTTGACACCATGTGAACCAAATAACTTTCTCTTGGTCTCACTAGACCACAGGACAGGGTTCCAATAATCTATGTCCTTTGTCTTCAGCAAACTATTTGCAAGCTTTCTTGTGCATCATATTTAGAAGAGGCTTCCTTCTGGGATGACAGCCATGCAGACCAATTTGGTGTAGTGTGCATTGTATGGTCTGAACACTGATAGGCTGTCTCCCCACCCATTTAACCTCTGCAGCAATGCTGGCAGCACTCATATGTCTATTTTGAAAAGATATGATGCATTCAGCTTCTTTGGTTGTCTATGGCGAGGCCTGTTCTGAGTGGAACCTGTCTTGTTAAACTGCTGTGTGGTCTTGGCCACCATGTTGCAGCTCAGTTTCAGGGTGTTGGCAATTTTCTTATAGCCTAGGCCATCTTTATATAGAGCAACAATTCCTTTTTTCAGATACTATGATAGTTATTTGCCATGAGGTGCCATGTTGAACTTCCAGTGACCAGTATGAGAGAGTGTGAGAGCAATAATACCTAATTTAACACACCTGTTCCCCATTGACACCTGAGACCTTGTAACACTAATGACACCATGGAGGGAAGATAACAAATTGGGCACAACTTGTCCATTTTCACTTAGATGTGTACTCACTTTTGTTGCCAGTGGTTTAAACATTGATGGCTGTGTGTTGAGTTATGTTGAGGCCACACATTAAACTTACACCTTTATACAAGTTGCACACTGACTACTTTACTTTGTATTTAAGTTCATATCCTCTGTGTTTCCTATGAAAAGGTATGATACAATATTTACAAAAATTGGAGGGGTGTACTCACTTTTGTGATAAACTGTATGCCATTAGTCACAATTAAGTGGGTAGGAATAGGACACTAAACAGAAAGACACTAACATGACATTAAATGGCAAATGGAAACCGAATATAGTGTTTATTTAGTACCCATTTGCCACTCATTGTCTGTTTAGCGCACTTTCGTTCAGTGTCCACTTGATAACTATGTGCCATTTACTGCCCCTTATACTACTATTCTGTCACCAAAGGGCATTAACATTCTAATAAATGTCAAATGGGCACTAAGGAGGCACTGGACCCCTGTTACAAGCATAAGAACAGCCTGGCAGGAAGAAAACATTTAGTAGGAGACCAGGGTGTCATGTTTAGCCACCCGAATGGTTGTAATTCCTCCACTGGTGGGAAAGTTCACCCCTGCAAGCTATGCTTCTTACGTCTATACATATGAAATTCAAGGGCGCGTGCCATAGTTCTTCATTCTGTAGGATGTGTACAGCGTCTGACAGAAGCACACCTCTTTAAGTCTACATATGATTTAAAAGGGCTGAGGTATAAAAGAGGCCTTGGGGCCCCTTTTTTTTTGGGGGGCTTACTATGGGCCAAAACCAGGCTTTTCTACAGATTCCAAATTTTGTGAGGCACTATGGGTTAATCAGGTTTTTCCCCGCATAATGCCCCTTCCTCTTGTTACAAGGTGATGTTCTATTTTGTACTTCTTCCATAATCCATTTCTATCTTATTTTTCAGCTCTTACAAAGCTATGACATATGTTGAGCATTTAAACATTAGTGTTTGAAATCCATTTTATGAAAATTTATTGGGGTAGCTCACACAGTCATATTTAGTGCTAGGCTCCTGTCCAGAGTGTTTTATTTTATGTAAGACGACAGTAATATAATATTTGCCTATATTAAAAAAAAGTACTGAATAACATGAAGATTTCGTCATATAATGACTGTACTTGCAATTTGCTTGTGTATCATGAACTGAGGGGAAGACTTCTGTTGGCATAGCCTGTAGTGACATGACTTATATAGGACTACAGAGCACACACGGATTGAGGAACCTGTTCACACCAGGGATTGGTGGATCATATCTGAGAGAGGTTGTTTCAATTTTTATACTTTGTATCGATCGTCACTTTTAACAAAATGAAATTTTAGGGGAAATCCGTTTGGACCACCGCAAGGGGAGGGTTTGTTTTAAGCCGAAAACCCAGGGGAGGGGAAAATTTTAAAGTAAACCCGGGGGTTTTCCCCCAGACCCCCCCAAAGGGGGGGGGATGGACTTGCTGCGGCGGAAAAAACTCCAAAGGTCCCCCACTGGCGTGACTTGCTTGCGGTGGCCCAAAGGGCAGTGGGGTGGTAAAAAAATTTTGGGGACAAAACGGGCGAAGTGGGGGGAAACAGCAAGAGGCGGGGCAGACGGAAAAGGGTTCGTGGTAAAACACAGGGGCGAAGAAGGGTTTTGGGGTACAGGGAAACGTCAGGAAAAAAGGCAAAAACAGAAAATTTTCTTTTGGAAGGCAGGGAACGCACAAAAGACCCCAAAAGGTTTGCCCCGGGAAAGGAAAAGGGGGGTTTTAAAATAGGGTCACCTGCACCCCTTTAAAACCAATAAAGGGCGAAACTGCCCCTTTAAACCCTGGAGACCCGGCGCGGGGCCCCCCACTAGGGGGGGGGGCCCCATGCGCACTCCGACCGGGCCGGGAAGAAGGGTGGGGGGACGCGGGGGGGGAGCGGGAAGTTTTTAAGCGGGCAGCCGGGGCCCCGGGCCCCGGGGGAAACCGGGCCCAGGGCCCCCCGGCCCCCCCGGGAGGGGTGGGGCTCCCGGCGGGCCCCCCGCAGCCCGGGGCCCGGGGGGGCTGCGGGGCCCACTCGGGGAAAAGTCCCCCCCCCCCCCCCCCAGGCCTCCTCCCTTTTTGGTTCGGGGGAAACCGAAATTTATGAGACCGCGGTCCAGGTTGGTTTTTCCTCGGGGTTCCCAAAAACTCCCCCCGGGACCGAATCCTCCCAATCAACCAAAAATTTTGCCTTTTTCCCCCTTAACCCCGGACCTCATACCCAAAAGATCTTTGACCGCAAATATGTTGGAGGTTACACTCGGAGGGGGGAGGGACAATTTTTTTGGGAGAACGGTTCAACACGCAGGTTTCAGGGGGGGATACGTGAAAAAAATTAGGGACCCCGCAGGGCCCGGGGGGGGTCGGACCCTTATATAAAAACTGGATTAAAAAGGCTCGGGTTTTAAAAGGGGGCCCCGGAAGCGTGGAAACCCGTTTGGGAAGCTGGGGTTTTTTAAACCCTGACATATTTGGCGGACACCCAGACTTTGCCCCGGGGAAGAAAAAGATTGGAGCGGGTTTCCTCCTTTTTTTTATCCGCCGGGGCCCTTTTCATAGGGGGCAGCACCCACCTGCAGGGACGACGAGTCTCCCCTCCGTTGCCAGAAAAATTCGTGCCCAAAAGGCTTTACAGGGGCACCTGGGAGGAGGAGGGCAGAGGGAGAGGGGGGGCGGGGTTTGCCGCCCAATATATAACAAAAAGGGAGACGCGCCCAAAACCCCCGGGAATTTAAAAAAAAAGTGGGGAAAAGGTTTTAAAAAATTGGAAAAAATTGGGCCCAGGGTAGGAGGTTTCCGGCCCAATCATCCTGGCGGCAAAACAAAATACGAAAGAAAACTCCCCAAAAATCTGATTGACCCTCTCTACCTCCCCTTTTGATTGGGGGAAAGGGTAGGTTTGAAGAAATTTTCTAACTTCCCCTGCAATCGGGGGCAAGTGCGCGCCAGAACTTGGACAGGGAAACGCCCCCCAAAAAAAAAAAAAACCAACCCAGAAAACATTTGCTGGGGCGGGCCCGTGCGGGCGGAAGATGTGCTAAAGAACGGGAGGCAAACTGGAGAAAAAGGGTAACCCTGGCAGTTGGGACGAAGTGTGACATTTTGCGAAAACCTATCCGAAAATACCCAGATCAGGGTTGGTTAAAACCCGAAGAGGGGGAAAAGGTTTCCCGGGTGATAAACCCCCTGCCACATGGGCCATGGGGGAAACTGGTGTGGAAAGGGGCCCCGCAGCACCCCGGGGGGGCCCGTGGCGGGGCACCTTTTTTGGGGGCCCACAAGTAGCACAGGCATCCCACGAAGTCCTTAGATTTTAGCCACCCCTTTGGCCACCAGAAAAACCGAGAGATAAATTTGGAACAAACCTGCGGGCCCCCGGTTTTTGCCCTTGCCAAAAAACGAGCTTTTTTCCCCCCAAATTTCCCGGGAAATTCTCTTGGCCAGAAAAGGCCAAAACGTGGGGTCTTGCCAGGAGGGTACTGCCGAAGGAGGACAGGTGTTTGCTGGGATCAGGCGTTCCGGGGGGGTAAAAATTTTGTTGGGGTTTGGCGGTTCCTCTCCATGACGCCAGATGCGCGAGAAGAGCTTCCCCCTTATGTTTTTTTTACCAGGCGAAAGGGATCCCGGAAGTCAAATCTAGAAAAAAAAAGAGACCACCGTTTTTTCCCCGGGGGGTTGAGGGCGCGGGGGCGACTGGAGATACTGAAGATTTTTGTGACCCAAAAAATTTACCTCAAAAAGGATGACGAAGCCCCCTCTAGAAGTTTGCCGCCCCCTTTTTCCGGGGCCCCATTTTTATTGGGGAGAATTTCCCGGGTCCCCAATAGCATATTTTCCTCTCCGCCGACGGAAAGGGTTTCTTAGAGAAAAAAGCCGCAGGTGGGTTTTTTTCCCCGTTGGGACCCTTTTGGGGAAGGATAGCCCCGGGCCCCCCACAGAAAAAGGGCATCCACCCCAGAGAAAAAGGGCTTATCGGGGCCCGGGCGTGGCCAAAATGGGTGCGGAAGAAAAAAGGCCACTTAAAATTTCTGAGAAGGCTCTTTCCCCGGGCCTGTGGCCAAAAATTTGGGGTTTAAAGCCTTTTTCCTGGTGAGGGCCAAAATTAGGAAGCCCCCAGAGTAGGGAAATGGGGTTTAAAAAATGTCGATAATAATTCGACAAACCCCAAAAAAAACTTTTGAATGGGCTCGAAGCCCAACCCGGGGTCGTGGCCCATTGAGGATAGCAGACACTTAGTGGGACCCATTTGTAGACCTGGGTCGGAAAACAAATGAAAACCGGGGAAAAGCGAGGGTTTTGGGGTGGAACACACACTTCTCTAATTTGGCTTTACAGGCGGTTGCTGCAAGGCGTTGCGGGGACTAGGAAATCCCTGTGATAGATGGCCCGGAGGTAGGGGGGGAAAACCGGGGATGTTGTCCAGGTTAAACGATGACACAGGTCCCTGAAGATGCTTTTACGAACTCTTGAAAGCCCCGCGGGGGCATTGCACACCCCGAAGGCTTACCAGATACTAAAAAAGGGCCCGTGGCGGGTTTTAAAAGGGCCAGTTTTCCCAAATATCCCCCTAAAGGGATTTTTTTAAAATGAATTAAAAAGGGCCCGCCGGGTCCAATTTGGAGAAAAAACCCCTTGGCCCCCTTTGTAGACTTCAAAGATTTCGAAATTTTTTTAAAATTTTTTTTTTTTGGGAAAGGGGTTACCGGTTTTTCAGGGGTAATTGGTTCAGCCCCCGATAGCCAAATGCAAGGACGGAGAGAAAAACCTTTTTCTGTACGAAAAAAAAACCGGGGGCTCCAGGGGGTTTGTTTGGGGAAACTTCAAAAAAAACCCCCTTTTTCCCAGGTTCTCAGGATAAGTCCGACAGGGCCTAAAGTCTTGGTCTGGCCCAAAGGGGGGTTTAAACTCTCCCCCGGGGAGGACTGGCCCCAGGAAGGAGGTCAATGGGACATTTCTTTGGGGGCGATGAGGGGGAGGGGAAATTCGCCTTTTTCTCCAAAAAAGACGTCCCCTTTAGCCCCGGGGTTATTTTTGGGGGAAGACCTGGCGGGGCCCCTGGAAGATGAATTTGGAAGGGCCCGGACTGGCCGGGGAAAAGAGAGACGGGGCGATTCTGGCGGGTTGGGGCCCCCGGGCGTAGAACCTCCCGGTCTCCCCCAGTTGAGGGTCGGGGCAGGGAAAGTTTGCAGCCAGGGAAAAAACCCCCAAGGGGGAAATCCCCTGAGGACAAACCGAGGGAGGACATGGGAAGGGTTTCTTCTCCTTGTGAAAAAGCCCCTACGCGGAGGGACAATGGTTTTGGTTATTGCCGAATGGGCCTCACTAAAAAAGCTCGCCCCCTAAAGGGGGGAAAACACCAGGGGCTTCCCCAAAAACGGGTAAACCGGAAGGCATACTGGGGAAAACCGGGCGGCTTTAATTTAAAGTTCCCGGCGGTTTCCAGATTTTCCAAAAAAGGGGGGTTACCCAAAAAAGTAAGCCCGGGGCCCCGACGGACCTCAACCTCCATAAAAAAAGGGCGTGGGGGGAAAGGGTTTTCACACCTAGGGAGGGCCTCTCCGAAAAACCCAAAGGTTTCGGGCTTTTTCCGGCCGCTGAGGGGGGGAAGCGGGCAACCATTGGGGAAAAAAAAGGACCCGGGGCCTGGCACAGTAAAGGCAAAAATTTCTCTCCCCGACGGCGGGGAAAAGTCCTGTTTTCGGAACAGATGTGGCCCGGGGTCACCCTGCATGGGTTTTTTCACGGGTTTAGGGATCGGGAAGTGACAGTTTGTGGTTTTTTGGGAAAAACCGGAGCCGGCGAGGCAGACGGCGTGGGTTCGGCGGGGACACGTTCCTGGCGTATTTCCCTTTCTTGCCGCTGGGCCCGAAGCAACATGATCCGAGTACTAGGTGGATCAGCTCGTTTAGGGAGGAGGGATCTCTTTTAGCCGTGGGGGCCCCTTTTAACTCGGGCCGGGGACAAGCCCTTTTTTTGAAATGGCACATAGTGCGGGTTTCCGTTCCGGTAAGCTCTGATGCCAGGGCCAAAAAATAAAACTGGTAGTCCCCGACCGGGGAAAGTCACCCTGGCGAAGATTCAGTAGAGGGGTTTCTCTGCAGGGGAAATGCCCGTGCCGGCTCTTCAAAGACACTGGGGAAAATTTCTGGGGAGGAAAGCAGTAGGCCCTTTCGTCACCGGATCCCCCCGGTCCGAGGGGGGGGGCCCAAGTAGACCCTTTCCCCGGACGGGCGGGACTGACCACGAAGGCCACCTTAGAACGTTCAGTGGGGAATTTACCAGCCATCAACTCAACGGCATCGAGCATGGGTAATAAATCCCCCGCAAAAGTTTGGAGTCCCCGTCAACTTGTCAGGGAAATGGGAAAAGGTAGCCCCAGAAGTCCCGGGGGGCGGTGGGGGTGTGCCACAGGAGGAAAGGGGTCGGCGGCTGTTTGGGTTTGCCAGGGGCGCTTTCAAACATGGCGGGCAACTGGTTCAAACTGGGTTTGGGGTTGTTGGTAGTTGAAAGTGGGCTGCTGGGCCACTATCGGGCCGTGAGATCCGGGTCACCCGGGCCCGAGGTACCCTTGGGGGGACCCTGGGCCCGGGTCTTTCTGTAAAGAAAGAGGTTTGTGGTTTTCCCCTGGAACCCCCGCAAGCGAAAGGGTAAGCCGTACCAGGGGGCGGAATTAAGTAGAACCCGGTTTTTCACCAGAGCCCGCCGCAAAGCGGGGTGGACTTTTTGGGCGGAGAACTACCAGGTCGTCCCACTGGGTGATTTGGGGGTTGCGGTGGCAGCCAAAAGGGAGTGCTTTGGACAAAATCGTGAGACGTAGGCGAAGTCGGGGACAAAACAACAGGTACCAGGCAGCAATTTTTGTGGTTAAAACACAGAGGGGAAGACGGTCGGTACACGGACGCAGGAAACAAGCAGAAGAACTTTCTCTGAAAGGGATAACGCACAAAAAATCCCGGGAAAGGTGACCCCGGAAAGGGAAAGGGGGGTTTTAAAAAGGGTCACCTGCAAACCCTTTAAACCCAAAAATGGGCGTTCTGCCCCTTTAAATCCCGGGAGCCGGCGGCGCGGCCTAAGGGCGGGCATGCGCACTCCGGCCCGGCCAGGAGAAAGGGGGAAAAACGGGAGCGCGGGGGAGAGGTAACGGGCAGCCGGGGCCCCACCCCCGGGCGGGGGCCGGGACCCCTCGTGACACCCCATCAGTGTAAAAAGATTTAAGGGTTTTTGAATTTTTCCAGAAATAACATTTTATTTAGATATTTGTTTATATTGTTATAACTATAATGGCCCTAGGAGAAAGGTAGAACCAGCTTTATAAGCGGTAGGATCCATTAAAACATAAAGTCCATCATTGAAATCCTTTTAAAAGAACATCACAGCATACTAAGTGGCATATGCAAACAGCACGTAGATATCAGCGATGCAATGCTGTAGAAAGAGTCTGACGCGTTTCAGATCATATCAATCATAGCCTGTATGTTAATCCTGGATGATCCAGCCGGGGATGGCCGTTTCTTGTATCATATGACCAAGTCTGTCATTTTAAATAGGATCATCCAGGGTTAACATACAGGTTATGATTAAGGATTGACATTGTCCGAAATGCATCAGTGTCTCTCTACAGTCATCCCCTAAGAACCAATAAAAAACCCTAACCCCAACTTAGTGATAGGATCAGGTTGAAAGGAAAAATGTGTGTTTTTCACAAGTTCAGTTGAACCAAATGGGAACCTATTCGAGGAACACTACCGGCCAGTGTCAAGCTATCACAGGCAGTAGTACGGAGAGGTGAGTATTAATTATTATCAGCTGTTACTAACAGGTAATGATTGATTAACTGACACCCCCGCTACTTGGGATTTTTCCCGGGGCAAATCCTAGGAACCCAAAATTTTGCTAAAACAAGTATAAAGTATACATCAGGGGAATGAAAAGGGACAAAATTTTGGGGTTGGGGAACCTAGCCTTTGCAATAACATTTTTGTTTAAGTCTAGATGTGGGCAAAAGAGAAAAAGATAATTTTTTGGAAAACCATTTATTTTAAAAGAAAGGTTTTTCTATCGGTTTAATGTCTTTAGGGACCATGGTGGGATATAGGGGTTCATAGGGAGCTGACAGAATGGCTTTTAATCAATGAAACGAGGGTTTAGTTATGATGTTTATGGGCCCCAACAGCAAGAAGGGGATTAAGGGAGAAAATTTTTTAAATTTTACAATTTTAAAATTAAAGAAAACAAATTTTTTTTTGTCTGTTTTTTCAATAGTTTGGGACAGGGTGCCCTTTTTTTTAAGAGCAGCTAGTGAGTATTTTAAAACCCAAAGAAAAACTTACCAAATTTGGTTTTTAATGGGGATAACTACAAAAAACCCGGAGGCCACTAAAATTACCAGTACAAGTTTAAAGGGAAGATCAAAACCCCTCTGGTTCTCAGTTACAACAACAACAAAGTCTACTTAATCCAGATGTTAAACTTTATTGAAATAGTCAATATTTAGCCTCATTGCATGATATCTTTCACACAGGTCTTATTTTGAGATGTTAACCTTACTGAAAGGCCAATGTCATACAGATTTCTAAATCCAGAGCCGTCTGCTGATGTACATACAGCTCATGATTTTACTCTGGTTTTCTCTTCATTTAATCATTTTTCAACCACTTTCTGTGAAATCACTAATAGAATTTGAAATTGAAATCCACTCCTACTATATTACTGTATGGTTTTCTTGGACACCATTTTATACACATAGATATTTTCTTACTAGTCAACTGGATATTATACCTGCAGCCATCAGGCTTTGCTTTTAAATCAAGCTATTTATTCTCCCTATAACACAAAAGAGAAATAGTCGATGACATGAACTTCAGGGCCTTTCTTTTCTTTTTTTCAATAGTAATGGTCGTCATTTTAAGCCGACAGTCCCTGGTAATATCACTTCTCATATGGGACATACATTTGTCCTCTTTACATGTATTGTAGAGCAAATCATCGAATTAGAGCAGACCTGCACAAATTGGACAGAGGTGAGGCCTAAACCTCTATGGAACCCCTCTGGATTGACAGTGAGCACTCCCAATTTACCAGGAATGCGCCCGAACTGCACAGAAATGCCAACTTTGGGTGAGCTTTGCACAAGCCTCACCCTCTTTGCAGTCTGGTTTGCAGGCTACCAGAAATGCTTTGGTGGGTCACAAGCTACCTACAGGCCGTATGTTGTGCAGGCCTGAACTAGAGTATTGATATTTAGGGTGACATGTATGAACGGGGCTACGCCAGATATCTGGCATCTTTTCAGCCTGATATCAGGCGCAGCACCGTTCATACATGTTTAAATAAACCGGGGGCGCACTAGAAACGTACTAAGCTATAGATTTATAGCTTCGTTACGGCATTTCTAGGCACATTACTGTTGGAACAGGTAAACCACTTTCAAAGTGGTATATCTGAGCCAGAACTGTCGCACGAGCATTAGAATGTGCCTGATTTATGACCCGCTGTATAGTGGGTTCATAAATCAGGTGCATTCTAGGCTACTTTTATGCGCATACAATTTGTCGCCCTTAAAAGGGTTGTCTCATTACAAGGATTGCTTTTTATGTTAAAGATCCTGCAGAAACAAGTCACTTTGCAATATGTGTCCATTAACAGTTTCCTACTTTTTCCTAGATATCCCCGCTTATATGAGCTCCATCAGCTCCTCAGGTCGATATAGTTACAGACCTGTTTGATCTCTCCTGATAGGCTGTTAGTGCTGGTCACTATAGCTACAGACCTGGTGTCCTCAGCAGCTCATCACTGAGGCCAAGTAGTAGCCAGTAAACACGCCCCTGAATTCAAAAATAAAACTGAGAAAACAGGACTGAGGTAAGATGAATCAATGTAGTGAGACAACCCCTTTAATGTTAGATTGAACTTTTAATACCATTTTAAGCTATATTCTAGCAATAATTTTAGTGGTCTCTCAACCAACAATCTCCTAAAGATACAATATATTTTACCAGTGATCTTTTCTGGGATATTGTATCTGGAAACCATACTTGCCATACAATGTCACAGACACTACTAATCTGTGACACAAGATTGATGGAAGATGCAACCAATTATCCTGAACATTCTGTATTAGTGAAGTCCATGCAGTGATTGGTGATCTAGTAGTGCCTCTCTTTAGTATTGTGCGGTATTACATGTTTTGTACTGCCAGGTTGAGCAGTTCTATTCGTCACCAAGTGAGGATGGCCCCATTTTCTTTTATTCTGGTTCATTGGGACTAATTTATCAAACTATGTAACAAAACACAAATTGATGACAGCGGCTCTTTATTTTTATGTAATTGTTTTGTTTTATCTGTAATCTTTATCTGCTTAATTTTCTTCCATATTTACTCTTTTTGTTTTTATGATTTCAACACACAGTCTGCCGGGAACCAATTAATATTGTATGTTGAGGAATCCTATACCATATACTAAAACGCAGCACAGTTCACATTAGCACTCATCTACATAGCCATCCTCACGACTCTGCTTTTTGACAGCAAGAAAAGTGTAGTCTGCTGTGCAGTTTTTGGGATAAG
This sequence comes from Phyllomedusa bahiana, assembly GCA_025379985.1. NCBI lineage: Eukaryota > Metazoa > Chordata > Amphibia > Anura > Hylidae > Phyllomedusa > Phyllomedusa bahiana. Next base: position 1,001 of record JAODAL010003943.1, on the reverse strand, counting down.
AAGTGGAAACCTGACAGACCTATTATAATTCAATAGAGTCCATCATGACTTATTAGGATCCATTTCATATGGCATATGTGAAGATGAGATGGCGCTTCTGAGACCAGAATCCATGAGGTTCATTTTAACGGACTTTAAACATATAGGACGACATATATGTATTTTGACACCCAGACGGCATTTTTTTGGGGCACATTAGTAGCGTAGAATGCACCTGAATCTGAATCTATGAAACTGTTCTACGACGGGTCATAGATTAGGCACTTTCGTGCTCCAAAACGTCAACTCAGGCTCAGGTAGACCACTTTTAATTTGGTCTACCTGTTCCGGGAGTAATGCACCTAGTTTTACCGTCCTCCCGTCATAAATGTGTAGAATCATACGGTTGTGGTGGGATGTGCCCCCTGATCTCGGGCGCATTACAAAGTGCTGCAGGCACCCAATAATATGCCTAATTTTGGAGAACAGGGAACAGGGCTGTGCCAGTTTTTGGGCTGAAAGGACGCCAGACTTATGTCGCCCATAATCTTTTCACTATTCTTCCCCTTTGATGTTATCTTACTTAATATTCTCACAGGACTGTCCTTCTGTTGTAGGAGACTTCAGGGCCCAGCAATGCTAAGCACACAATGATGACAAGTATCAAGGGCAATATTATGAGTGGCAACAAGTCTACAATGATGCCACTGCTCCCTGTGCACTCAACTGCCAAGCTGTGGGAAAGAACCTAATTGTGGAGCTTGCTCCTAAAGTCCTTGATGGTACACGGTGTAACACGGAGTCTCCAGATATGTGCATCAGTGGCATTTGCCAGGTAAGTGGTGCAAGTTCTATATTACATATCTATATAGATTTCTATAGATAGATAAATAGATTTGGAACTAATATAACTATAAAGGAGAAATCTACAACAGTTTATAGTTTAATGAATGTATTCAGGTCAGGTCACATAAGTATCAATTTTTTTTTTTGCAACTTTTTGTTGTTCACAAAAATTTTTC